>OY744605.1:31472535-31590035 GCA_963556255.1 Allolobophora icterica | reverse complement strand
GTCATCATCATTATTATCATCATCAATAATAATTATATCTCTAATAATATTTTTCTTTTCCTGTCGTAGTTGTTGTTTTGTTTTTGTTGTTGTGGTTATACCTTGATTAGGTAAATCAACAACTGACTCACTGACAACGAACGCAACGACTAATTGATGAATTGGTTTATGTTCTCAGATGTTCTCATCTATCTCTGATGAGCCATGCATCCTGTCGAAAGTCCTACAAATATCCAGATACGACTCATCAATTGCGTTGAGGCGCTTTCATCAGCAATGCGGGATCTCATCAATACGCTTCTCTTGAGGATCGAAAATAGGCCTATCGCAATTAAAGATGAAACGCGGTAACTTGCCATGGGCTTGCAATCATTTATATTGAATTTTTAATTAGTGCGTATCAAAGATAAGTAGATCGATGAACGTTGCCGTAGGTGGATGAGTGGAACGAGCTGGTGGGGAAAAGGTGGATATAACTGATCGATAGGAGTGTGTATATACCGGGTGGCCCATTAAAAACGTTCCCAAACTTTGTTAACCTGGCAAAAATCTAATTTAAGAGATATCAAATTTAAATTTATACCAAAATGTTAAGCAATTATTTCTGTGCACAAATGTCACATTTCAAGAGAGTACGTTTATTATGTCACACCCTGCGGCAAGGTTATGACGTCATACCTGTTTAAAAATTTTGCACAAAACTACGTCATTTATTTCGCCGCGAAGTAACGAGAGTATCTTGATTAAACTAGTCCTCGAAGTAGTAAACATTAAAACATGGTGTTTTCAAATGATGATCTCGCTGTTATTAAGATATCATTTGAGGAGAAGGGTTGGCGAGGCAAGCGAATCGTTCAGGAATATCCGCGTAAAAACTGGTCAAGACAAAGCATAAACCAATAAACTCATTCCCCAATGTCGTAGACTCTATCCTGACGACAATTACATCTTTCAACAAGACAGTGCTCCTTCACATCGTTGCAGATTGGCTCAGCGATTTCTTCAAGCAACCACCTCTGATTTTATCCACAGTGGTGCCTGGCCACCAAACTCTCCCGATCTAAATCCTCTGGACTACTATGTATGGAACGCCCTAAAGGAGCTTGTGTATGCTGGTCGCAGAATACCGTTTCTAAATGCTGACGAACTTAAGCAGGTCATTGAAGCAAAATGGTCTCTGTTAGACGACACACAAATACAGAAGTCAATAGGACAGTGGAAACAGCGTTTAAGGGTCGTTACAAGAGAAGGCGGAGGATCAATTAAACATTTGTTCGCGTAAAACGTCATCATAAAACTGTGCAAAATTGTTACCATGGGTCATACAGTTCTAACAACAATTTCTATCAAACTGTTGAGTATTTTGCGCTAAATTTTGGCTGTGTTGTACAAATATGAATTATGATTAGTTTGATGTACTATGATTCAATTTACTTTAAAATTGTTTAATAGACAGGTTAACAAAGTTTGGGAACGTTTTTAATGGGCCACCCGGTATATAGACTGAACAGCCCATGCGCCGATGAAAGGAGCCCGTAAACCGCAGAGCAGGCCATGGAAATCTACAAGACATTAGAATTTTTAATTCCGTGATGAATGCACCGGCAAGCGACCAGCGTCAAAACTCTGACCATAGTAAACCCTGAATGCGAGAATGGAGCTTTCGGTGAGTAAACATAGGCTACAAGTCGTTGTAGCTATAAGCTGCAGACCAACTAACAGCGCCTCAGGTTTTCATTTCTCTGTGATTGCGTGCGTTAAAATCTTCATAATGCTACCACTAGTAATGATATTAATTGAACCAGGTGTTCCATCCCAGAAGGAACGCTGTACCATAAGCAGTAGGCCCCATATGCCTGGGACCACCTCAGCATTCGAAAAGACCTGACAGTTTCACAGGCCTCAATAACGACTGATATACACCAAACCAGGCTGAAGACAGTCGCCTCATCCCAGCCATGAGGGTGATTGGCTTCTCAATTGCGCTTGTGGATAGACACATGACGATGTGGCAATCCATCTTGTATAGCAGGCCTGTGCCTTGGGGGCCAATTTATGTGCTCCACACGAATGTCCTTGTGGAGCGACGGTCCAAGAGGACGGCTCACGTTGCTTGTCGTGCAGCCTTGGATCGGATCGGAATGTACGACACGCCTCATTAAACAGCATCACTTGGCGTAGCCTCACCAACGCCGGCTTCCTTGCTACGAATGCAATTCCGTGATTGGAGTCAAGCTTCTCGTCCGCAACTCGGGTATGCTTCTCTACGGAGAATAATCGATGGCGTATCACGTCAACTTCCTCTTCTGGTCCTGTTTCTACTAATTGCGCCGGATATGGTCGTATGAGGTAATCTATCATTCAACGCTGCAGTGATCACCACATTATTCGCTTGTTTGTTTTAACGGTTTGGATTATTGCAATTAAATCCTTGTAGGTCGCCAGGGTTTGCACCAATCCATCCTAACCTATCACTGGCGGCGATCTTGTCTGACAGGTGAGGGGACAATTTAGAACTGATCTGGTCCAAAAAGAGTTTTGAACTGATCTGGTCAAAGAAGAGGCTTACAAATTTGACCTTTATTGGTGTTTCTTCAAAGTGTGGGGGGCAGATCTATGATGTGTCCCCCAGACCCCCACTCCTAAAGGTGGGAGGTCTTGTCCCCCTTGAACCCCCGGATCGCCGCCCATGTTACCAATGCCGCCTAAGTAGGTTCTGTTTCTACCAACTGCGCCGGATACGGTCGTATGAGGCAATCTGTCATTCAATGCTGCAGTGATCACTGCATTATTCACCATGGGCGGCGATCTAGGGGGACGGACGGGGGGACATGTCCCCACCTTTAAGAGTGGGGGGACACTCCATGCATTTGTCCCCCCCCCACCTTTTGAAGAAACACCAAAAAAGGCTGAGAAATGTAATTGTGCGTGAGGGTTTTCGCAGCCTTTTCGCAGACTTTGTGACCAGACGAGGTAAAAATCGAAATTTAGAGGAGAAGTGTCCCCCCAAAATTACGAGAAAGAAGGAATTCGTAAAATAGTGGGAAAAAAGAATTAAAAGTATGTAGAGGAAATTATAAATTATAGAAAGAAAGGGTTAGATTGTTATCTGTTGGGAGATGGGGAAATGGGGAAAAAATTAGTAAAACGTGGTGAATGACTAAACAAAGGTCATCAGCTTTTTTCGGAGATGAAATGGAAGTTGGTGAAAATGAAAGTAGAAAAAGTAAAAAGTGGTGGGAAATAAAGAAAGGAGAGTGTAAGAAAAAGTTATTTTAAGGGTCTGGATTATTGCAATTCAATCCTTGTAGGTCGCCAGGGTTCGCACCAATCCATCCTAAACTATAGGCCTACCGCCTGAGTAGTACCCAACAAGCCAAAACATTCGCATGTATCGCAATACATGCTAGAGACGTCACACTGGCTTCCTGTTTCCGAGTGAATATCTTTTGAGGTCATCTTGGTGGCACGTGCCTCAATTGTCGGCACTGCGCCGGCACATATCATGGAGCTCTGTGTAACTTCTAGTCTCAAATCAACCAGATCAGCGGACCTGATATGATAAGGTTTGACCAGTTGGTGCCGTCTTTTGCTATTTGGCTGCAGCTGCACCGTCAATCAGTTCCAGTACTCATTTTAAATTGTCAGCAGCTGCTGATACGAGTCTGGATAATCTGTTGAAGCCCCCCCCCCACCACAGGAGGACATTTCACCTAATGTTGTCCCGTTGCCAACATAACAGGCCACCTGGCATAGGTCTGTGATTAAGACAGACAGTTTGGTCAAGAACAGGGATAAAGACTGATCGAAACACGGTCGGTTGGCAGCTGTCAGTTGGCCCAGTCAGGTGATAAGCTGACCGCTCTATACCTACTTCATCATGCAGGTGGCTGCGCCTTAGCTGGGACTCTGAAGAGGTGCGAGTATAGCCGTCTGCAAATAATTCTGTTTTATCTTCGCGATCCAATTTACAACACTGGACAAGTGAGAAATGATGCAATTTCTATACCAGAGTTTTTCAAACTGTGGTCCGCGGACCAAGAGGGGTCCGCGAACGGCGCGAAGGACATGGCGGGGTCCGCGAGAGCGTTCTGAAAATATTCTTTAATGATGAACACTGCATGGTTTTAGCATTAACAGCCTGTAAAATAGCACAAAGAGAATTGACAGTTTGTGCAAAGCAAAGCAAGCACATCCCTCCCACTGACATCAGGGGCTGATCAAAGGGGGCCAATCCGGCCATGGCCAGCATTTGATATTTACACAGGACGTACAATCGTACATTACTATATATAAGCTTATAGGCTTCATCTTACAGCAGACTAGCACGAGGTCAGTCCTAACCACTTAACCAAAACTGTTGTAAGGGCATATTATACCTAATATTAAATTACACAAATTAGCACATGACTCTCTTACTAAAGGCAAAGTTTTTGCCCCCCTCATAAACCTTCTGAATCGGTCGCTGACTGACACTATACTCGTTTTTGGCGAAACCGCTGGTATTGATTTCTTAAGAATGACTGTGTTCCGTAATTATTGCAGGAAGTTACTTTTTATAGGCCTATTATAATATACATAGTCCTCATCGTCATAAGCAGCCTTGTATTGTGAAAATAGAGTGCCTGTTATTTTGATAAAATTTTAAGTGGTAAAGTTTACTTTTCAAATACTTAAGGGGTCCGCGAGCTATGCCTAGACAAAATTAAAGGTCCCTGGTCCAAAAAGTTTGAAAACCTCTGTTCTATACTATGGAAGATTTAAGAAAACGCATAGAACTACATTCTGATGTATCCGACTTCTCGCACGTTACGTGGCACAATGGCAGCTGACCCAATCTCCCTCGTTGATTAGGCCTAGGCCTGTGTCTTTATTGAGCGCCGTTTACACAGCTGCCCCAATGGCAGCGTCATAATATGATTCTTAACAAACACGCATGTATAATTACCAAAGCATGCTCTCCTCTAATAGTCCTTGGTAACATTCCTGTCTCCAGGCCTTCAGATCTTACCGCCGACGTCTAATTGAGCGCGCTTGTAAACGCGACAGAGACCCTCACCTGCTCTCTGCCATAAAATCTGCCACAAATAAATAGCCTACCATCACCTTCTAGCTACGGCCAAAGAGAGGCTTTACTCCTCATTGGTTCATCCCAATCCTCTAGTCCTAGCTCGCCTTCACACTGGAAAACCATAAACCAACTCCTTCCTCGGAACTGCTCCAACCCACTTCCAGCTCCAAACGCTCTTCCATCTTCTTCAGTAGGCTAGCTGTGTCGTTCTGCTCTTTCTTCGGCAAAATTACTACCCCCCCCCCTCTCTCTCTCTCTCTCTCTCTCTCTCTCTCTCTCTCTGTCTGTCTGTCTGTCTGTCTGTCTGTCTGTCTGTCTGTCTGTCTCTGTCTCTGTCTCTGTCTCTGTCTCTGTCTCTGTTTCTCTCTGTCTCTGTCTGTCTCTGTCTGTCTCTGTCTGTCTCTGTCTGTCTCTGTCTGTCTGTCTGTCTGTCTGTCTGTCTGTCTCTGTCTCTGTCTCTGTCTCTGTCTCTGTCTCTGTCTCTGTCTCTGTCTCTGTCTCTGTCTCTCTCTCTCTCTCTCTCTCTCTCCTCTCTCTCTCTCTCTCTCTCTCTCTCTCTCTCTTCTCTCCTCTCTCTCTCTCTCTCTCTCTCTCTCTCTCTCTCTCTCTCTCTCTCTCTCTCTCTCTCTTCAATAACTTCTTTCCAAAGCCACCATCGAATCACCTGTCGGTATACCATAGGCGCCGACTCCACAGGGGCAACAGGGACTTTTGCCCCAGTACTCACCAACGTTCTGGGGCGAGAGTATATTTTCGCCCCAGTAGTACTTTTTTGGCTTATATCAGACAGATTAAGTAATAAATTGGAAGCACGCTGTTGAAAGATTCAATGGCCACGAGAAGTCAAATTGTCACAGAGCTGCGGTTAGTACACTTACATCTGCAGCTGAAGGTGTTAATGTCCACAGCAGTTTGTCCGAAGGCAAAGCGAGATGCTATCTATGGTTGCAGCAAGGATTTCATTGCATCACATTGTCACATCTCTGTTTACCTAGCCAAGCAAGGATCGGCTATACGAGGTAAGACCGCAAGACTGACTCAGCCGCCAGTTTCAAGGAGTTGCTGTCCCTGAGAGTACCGATGTCACTGAGCTACAGTCGTGGTTGTCACGAATAAAATTGCAGATGGATATCCCACAACATTCAGAATGAAACTTGAAATATTCTTGCCAATAGAGTGTTGGATCGAATTTTGTATGAAGTAACTACGGCACTGTGATATTCCATAAATTCCTAATGGCGGATGAGACCATGCACTGACCAGTGACTGCTCATGGAACGAGCAGATGGTATTGGCAAAGTGCTTGGGTTAAGAAGCAAGTTGGAAGTCATATAGTCATTGATCTGAGATAGGCCTAGGGCTATGCGTTCAGTTAATTTGAAGAATGGTAGGTTAGAGACTTGTCGGTAGTTTGACAGAATTTCTTGACCAAGTGATGGTTTGTTGAGATGAGGAGTGACTAAAGTGTTTGAAAAGGAGGGGGAAATTACCAGTAGATTAGGAGATGTTGATTATTTTGATAATAATGGGAACAAGGATAGATGCACAGTCCTTCAGAAAGGAGCAGTGCCGTCTTAAGGCATGGGCACATTGGGCAGTAAAAATGAATAGTTTATTAGTCCTATACTTGCTTCACTGAGGTAAAACTGACAGAAGACAAAAGCAAGTGTAAGAACTTCGCTGCAAAATGTCGATTTTGTGTGAATAAAAGGATCTCTGGAAATATTACGTCTACAACCAACTTTCTGAATCACATCAAGGCCACAGGTCATTCATTATTAATCATTAATAAATAGTCAGTTAGTCCAGTGTTTTTAAAACTGTCATCCGCGGACCAAGAGGAGTCCGCAAAGGCATGGGCGGCGATCATGGGGGGACGGAGGGACATGTCTCCCCCACCTTTAAGAGTGGGGGACACGCCATACATTTGTCCCCCCCCACATTTTCAAGAAACACAAAAAAAGGCCAGCAAATGTAATTGCGTGTGAGGGTTTTCAGAGCCTTTTTTGACCAGATGAGGCAAAAGTTCAATTTATCAGCAGAAGTGCCCCCCCCCCAAATTCAGAGAAAGTAGAAAGGAAGAAGAATTTTTTTCTAGAAGAATTTCTAAAAAGTAAAAGAGTATTAAAATTTTGGGTGATGATACGACGTAAAGGCAGTCTTGTTGTACTCGAGACCAAGGTCTTGGTCTCGAATGCACTCGAGTTCGTTTTTAAAAGTCTTGGTCTTGGTCTTGGTCTTGAGACCTAAAGTCTTGGTCTTGGTCTTGAGGTTCAAGGTCTTGGTCTTGGTCTTGAGGCTCAAGGTCTTGGTCCTGGTCTCGCAAGACCAAGACCAAGACCGGCTGTCAATGTGAACAGTCATTAAAAAAACGCTAGGATTTTAAAAATGTATCCAATAATTACTAATACAATTGCTTTAGTATTTACACGGTGTGAATGAGGCTTTACTGTTGTTTTGGACAATTATTTTGACTTCCGGTTATTTACCATAGAATGATTTCAAAATAGACTCAAGATATGTACATTTACATCCAGTGCTTGAAAAGCTGCTTTGTGTGCCAGTGAATTCAGCACTGTAGAACGTATTTTTCATATGGCAGAATTTTTGTGAGGCCCCACAGTCTTGGTCCGAAAATTCTGAGCGAATTGGTTTTCATAAAATGCAGCAGGCATTTGGAATAACATTTTTGCATGAAGGACTTTAAATACGAATTCGAAATTCTCTGCAGTCTGCATTTGGAGTTGTTTTGTTTGAATAAAATAAAAGATTCATGTTTTAATTTAAATAGCGAGTAGTCCGACTTGTCAATTTTTTTTAGTAAGGAATAGAAGTCTGGATGTGGTTGTGATTTTTGGGTATTTTTCTCGGTTTTGGTCTTGAGTTTCAAAGTCTTGGTCTTGGTCTTGGTCTTGAGGTTCAAGGTCTTGGTCTTGGTGTTCAAGGTCTTGGTCTTGGTCTTGAGGTTCAAAGTCTTGGTCTTGGTCTTGAGGTTCAAGGTCTTGGTCTTGGTCTTGGTCTTGAGGTTCAAGGTCTTGACAACAAGACTGCGTAAAGGTTATCATATCGGTGCGAGACGCAAAAAATGTTGTACAAGACTTAGTGGCGAATGACTAAAAAAACTATAAAATAAAGGTCATCAACTTTTTTTGGAGATGAATTCGTGGAAAAATCATGAACTTATCTCAAAAAAAATTTTTTTTGGGGGGGGGAAGAATTCTGAAAAAGGTCATCAACCAGACCAAGGTCGACTTTGTCCCCCCCCCACCTCTCAGACAAGATCGCCGCCACTGCGCAAAGGATATGGAGGGGTCCGTGAGATCATTCTGAAAATAGTCATCAACGATTAACACTGCATGGTTTCAGCATGTTTTCAAATTCATACACTACTTACGGTATGCCTGTAACTGTATGCTAGAACAGTACACATGCATAGTTTGAAGGTGAAATTGTCATTGCAATGCTCTGCATTATTACAATTCACTTAACCTCCGCTATTGTGAAAATGTTTGTCGTAAAAAGTTGGAAAAAGTTTAGGGGCCTAACCAAAGATCTTAGAGTCGTAGACTATAGGGTTTCGATGTTGTTTATCGGTTTTGGCGGGTTATAGAGACCGCAAATGTAGAAGTCTCCACAGTCGGTTCTAATCGAGATCCAAAGGAGTCCGATATCTTGTCCATAGTTGACATTTGGAAGGTAGGCTATAGGACAGGCTGGAGAGTGTTTCTGCAATATATTACAACCCCACCGCCCTTACGGCCCACCCTATCACGCCGGAACCGTGAGTACCCGAGGATGTTGAACATCGCGTCGTCGTGATGAGGCTTCAGCCAGCTCTCGATGACAACAGCAACTTGAGGGCTGGTTCTCATTGTTACCTTCTGATAGAAAAGAATAGGTCAATTGCTGCCGTGATCTGTTGACAGAACTCGACGAAGGCGGCTCCGATGTCCACGTCGACGTAATAACGTCGTTGGACAAGTTTTTGAGCGATAATCCGTGGAAAAGAAAATTTCGCATCTTATTTACATAAAAAGTGCACTAAGTTAATTACATTTGTGAAGGCAAATCGATGAAAATTACATTTGCCAAGTAAAAAATTGTTTTTTGGAATTTAAAACGCCATATTTACTGTCAAAAACAAAATTTAAAGTGGGGTGACATCTGTGGGTGAGTTCAAACGGTGTACACATTATTTTCTGGAGTAACCTATCCTCTAATATAGAATCCTTGCAGAGCATGCAAAGAGATTCCTGAGGCTGTAGAAAATGGCGGTTCGCAGTGCGTCAGCTGTTGTGTTTAGAAACTTTCCCAGATTCAGTCAAGTAATTACGGTAACGACAAATTATTCGAACAAGGAAAGCAATCTATTACCTTTCCATTTTATTGCGATGTTTAAATGCGAACCTGTTAACAGGTTTGCATTAGATAACTTTCAGTTGCCTTTGATGTTGATCCCTGGAATGAATACCCTTGACCTTGTATGCACTCTTGTTAAAAGTTTCTGCGACGCATTTTGCAGAAACTGATGCAACACGAGAGCTGCACGAGCAGCTCCCACCTCCTCAAGAGTTCCTATCCTAATCCATCCAATCGTCCGCATTCCAAACGTTTTCGTCCTCAACGAAATCTGCCTTAGCAGCTCCTCTGCTGCCTGTCTCTGGGCTCTCTGGCAACCGGACTAGGAATTTCACTTAGCATCTGAGGACAACCCCTCTGACTTGGCGCAGCGCTCGTAAATAATCTGGTACTCTGTGCTTAGCTTCTTGAAAGCCATGTGTACGTTTATTGTGCTAAGACGTTTCTGGATTGTGCTGGTATCTATTAAGAATAATCGTATAGCAAGAAGAAATCGCGTGAACCAGTTGTGGCTTTGTAGAATTAAATCTTGCTTCATAGTTTTTATTTGCCATTAATTGAATTTCTTTAGCTTTATTCATGTTTGCCAGTATCTTCATACAAAAGAAACATCCTTGCTATAGCCTTTAAGCTTGTAAGTTAGTTTTCAAGAACAATTATGAAGAGTGATCATATGGCTGAATTGCAGGCATGACAAAACTAGTCCAATAACTTGATAGCTTCACCTGGCATAGCTTTGCATTTTGTTATAGATTTTATAAAGGCAATCTTGTGTTCTTTTATATCTTTCCAGAGTGTGCAGCATGGAAGACCATTACATACTTCGTCTCCTGCTTCTATCACTGCTCAGGTGGTAAACAGGTTATGAATATAATCCTTAACCTGTATCTGTATCTCTATATGTATCTGTTATATTTGAGAAGCGTTTAGTTAATTTAGATCAGTTACTTTTATCATCAGACATTGATTTAATTTGAACGCATGCACGCATGTGTTCTTTTTCCTTGTTTATCTAAGCCAGTTGCTCTTGAATGTAAATTTATAACAGAGCCAAACTGAACAGTTAAGGGTCCAGTTCCATCAGCAGCCTTTTCTTGATGCGCAGTAATAATTCGACTGAATTTAAATTCACCTGCCTTATTTATAATAATGGTTCTATATGATGTTCTGTGTAGCTACTTGAGGTTTAACTGATTAAAATGGCAGTATCAGGAAACCAGCATCATATTGTGTAATGACAATATTAAAATTAGGTATGGGGAACTGCCAATGACTTGCCTATAGTAGCCTGACAGCAAGAAATACTTGAATTTTGGAGAACCGAAATGAGACTAACCGATCTGTTACAGAAGCAGACAACATTCTCATGGCGTAGGAGAACCGTTGCAGACTAACTTCATTTAGTTGGAGTGTGTTGAACTGGTAGGTCATTTTACAGATAAGCTCCGGCTTGATTTTGACCGAGAGTTACATGGTTGGTAACATCAGTTCGTCAGTTTATATCGGACTAATGTGGTCGTAGTTTATAGGTAGTTAGCTGAAGGTAGAACATGTGAATAGTTGCACTGTTGGAAATGTACAGGGTATATATAACAGCGAGCATATGGAAATGTGCAGGGAAATGTACAGGGAAATATGCAGGGTAATGAGGGTATACTAGTTGTGTAGGTGAGCTTTTGGTGACTGATATTAAATTTAATTATAACTGAGAGAACTTGTTCATCCATAAACCAAATTCTGAAATTGTCAAATAATTGTCTTTTGTACTATATTTATGCCTTTATTGGAGGGCAGTCTGCACAACTCAGTCTGCTGTGTTATTCCTAACTTGGACCAAAAACCTCAAAGAAATTCCCCTAACAACAATATCATATATTGAAGATATGTCATGAATATGACAGTATTCCACGCGTCCACAGGTGGCGGATAGTGGAACGACCTCTAGATATAGAGGCTAGCTGCGAAATAAGCAGGTATACCCTGTCGAATAAGCAGTCGCGGACCAACAGCGGCAAGGCTATCAGGGCGCGGTATGGGATGTGGGTGGCACCGCATCCTATGATAAAAGCTGCAGATGCTCTATGACGGTCATGTGACAAGGCGAGTACAGGCCGCCTTTAAATAAGCCTGGAGCCCTCGCTGCCTTGCGGGTAGGTGCTTGCACCAAAGGCTAGGTTCCAAACCGAAAGGGGTTGACGTCAGGAAGGGCATCCGGTTGTGAAACTTTGCTCCAAAATTTTCTATGGATCTTCAAAACAAGTGGAAGAGAAGGATCCGAGTGGCTGACCCCTCTCCAAAGAGGGATTAATTCGAGCCTGAAGGAAAAGAAGAAGAAGAAGATGACAGTATTCCTATATGAGCTTTGTGTGTCCTAAATATGTGCCAATATGTAGAACATACAGAGAAGTCGTACAGAAAGCTTACATAATTTCTTTGATACAACTATATGAACAACAATGCTATTAGCAATACGTTGAAGAGTTCTGTACCTGTGAAAATCTTAGATAAATACAATGTTGACATATGCCAGCTAACTTGATATCCCATGCAACCATTTGACTAACTCTCAGTTCAGTAAGCAACAAGACAACAGATCAAAGCAGGAAGGAAATAAACACTTATAGTTTTCTGCCAAAGATCACACATGTGAATAAGTATGTGATGTAACTGTTGGAGTCGATTATTTTCTATTGATCAGTACCAGCATCTTGTAAACCCCCAAAATTTAAATTTTGAAATAAAGACTTTAACTAGTTTAGTTTTAATTCTCCTGTATTGCAAACCGTGAGTATTTATTTATTCTATACTATTAAAGCTTTAGTTGTTTGCTTACTTCCTTAGTAATTTGTTTATGTAAATGCTTATTTCTAAGTCAAGTTGTCTTTGGTTAATAATAATTATTTCATTATTCATTATTCTGGGTGAAGTTGTTGAAGTTAGAGATTGCTGTATTCATTCATTCTTTAACTCCACTCTGAGCCTGTTGGCTGAAACTAAATATTATTTTACACAGTGTAATTATATAGTAGGAGTTTTAATCTTTTCCTTCTGTTTTGTTTCTTAAGACGCAACCTGAGCCAACAGAAAGGAAACGAGTCACGTTGATACCAGGTGATGGAATCGGACCAGAATTGATGACAAGTGTAAAGGACGTGTTTACATCGGCTGGTGTGCCAGTTGATTTTGAAGAAATCCATGTTAGGTATGTTGTATACATTATGTACATGTATGTATCCAGCCGCTAGTTAAGTACATCTCAAAGGCATTGCATACATGAATATCTAACTCATCTAAACAGTTTGAAAAGTTTGCAGAACAGGGTTAAATGCAGCAATATGCATGTGCAACAGAAGCCTGTTTCAGGAAGATGGTCCAAGACATGAGAAGGCACAATGGACTCGAATTGATGTGCGGAAGCACAGCACCTGCATGTCTCCACAAGTAGCAGAGCTCAATGAACACCAACCTGGTTGACTTGAAACTAGAACTTAAACCTTCCTGAAGTATGTCAGTTCAATGCTGACCAACAAGTCCCCAGAAGGAGAATCTTAAATTTTATTTTTTTCTCGATGGGCAGCCAGTGGAGAATTATGATCTAATTTGTTAAAGAACTTTGGCATGTTGATCAATAGTTGGGTGGATGCAGTTGAAGGTGGATTGAAGCTGACTCATTCTGAACTTCAGCAGGCCTGCAAGGATAGAATTACGATAGTTGAAGCGCATCAGAATAAAAGTGTGACGCTAAACAACAGATTGCTCCAAATGACTTCTAGCTGCAGCGGCTGGTAGTGACAGAACCTGCAGAGAGAGTTCATTTGGTCAGCCATAGATAGTTTTTCTTCCGTCAACACACCCAGTTTGCACACAGTAAGTTGTTGGTCCCATTTTGGAAATCACAGCTGAATCACTTCTTTGTCAGTCTTTGAGCATGCCTGTTGCATGCCTAGCCAGATGTAATGCACTGTCGCCGGTTTCAACAATAAGTGATTGGAAGACATCCATGACTACTTCTGATACAGTATCCTTGTAGATAACACACGGGCTAGTGTATCAGTTAGATGGCAAGACTTGTGCAGGATAACATTGTCAGCATACTGGTGTACCCGTGCTCCCAGAGCAGTTATGACATTAGTCCGGTTGGACATGTACAATGTGTACAGTAATGGAATGACTGCTGGCTAGTACTGAGCCATGTGGTTCACTGAAGGGAACTGGTGTACAAGCTGTACAGTCTGAACCCATGGTCACCATCATCAGTCCTTTGTTCATAAAGAGCCAGAGGTTGGCTACCGATTTCATATGAGATGCTGAGATGATGATGAGTAAACTGATCGTATCGTATCGTATCTAGTAATTTATAAGGTGCCTCTCTCAGCATAAACTGTTCAGAGGCGCCCTCAGTACAGGAGCCCCGTGGAAACAGAAACGTCTTGAGCGAGCGAGCTATGCTGTGGAGATTCGAGTCATGAGCTTGATGTACAACATTTAATTGACCCCAAACTTGAGAAAGAGTTCATGTTGGTGCCTTTGGTGTTAAACACCAGCATTCATTAGACTGGTGGCCGATTTAAATTGTGTTTGCATGGCGACCAGTTTGTATACGTTGCTTTAGGTGTTAGCTTCAGCAGTGGTTATGTATTCTTTCCAAAGCTCCTGCCATGCTCTGTATTGCTCACTATCCATCACCTGTTTAAAGTATGGTGATTTAGCTCTGTGTCTGTATGGGAGCATTTGATACCAGTTATACAATGTATTAGCAACACTTTAGCCACAGTGGTCAACTTGCCTCCACACCTACTCAAGATTAACACTTGTAGTTTCTAAAAGTTGCCTGACACTCTTGGTTCCATCCCCTGATGTAAAGTTCTGGGTCTGCCACTGGATTGTCTGGACTGATGCCATTGTTAATACAGAATGTATTAGTAGCATACCTGCCTAAATGTCAAATGTTGACCTACTTACCCTACATTCTGACTTGATTGGTGAACCAGTTAACATAGATTACACGTGGCTTCTGTCTTGTCTGTTCTGATGTTACTATGCAAACTGATGTGTTTGTAGCGAAGTCCAGACAGGATTTACGGCCACGGCTGACAGTGTGACCGAGTCTGTGCGACGAAACAAGGTCTGTTTGAAGGGTATCATTGCGTCTCCACCTGTCTCAACTCTTGGATACCCTGAGACCCTCAACATGAGAATCAGGTGAGCAATTGTGGCAGTCTTCTCTTCAGTTATGTTACTTTGACAGAGACAATGCACTTTTACTCTAGAAATAAACAATTAGAGAGACCCATGTGGAAAATCAATAAGAAATAGATCAATTTCCATATGACTTGGTTGATTATGGTCCGAAAAACAAGGCTTTAGGTTTACCTCCTAAACTTCCGATAAGTTTTGTTAGTATGGAATGTTTACTTGATAGTGCCAATGTCCTTTTAGTGCCACTGAAGTAAAAATAATAGTAAAAAAATTGATAACGTGGCAGCCTAACATTGAAACTGGTGTAACAAACCTATCTATCTGTTACGTAGTCTAGATTGGGTTCTTGATCTAGGCGGGCGCTGGATCTGTATGCAAATGTCGTCCACATTCACAGTCTGCCTGGATTAACCACTCGACATAACAATCTTGATCTGGTGATCATTCGCGAGTCATTGGAAGGAGAATACAGTGCACTTGAGAATACAGTGCACTTGAACATGAGGTGAGTGTATCTTGGCTCCCTGGAGCAAGAAATAAGAAAAGACTGTGTGGATGGTAGTAGTATTTAAAGTTTCAGCCTTTCATCACAGCATCAGTTTTCAAATCCTATTGCATATGGTGAAATCAGCCTTTTGTTGTAAGGCTACAGTGTGGTGCGAAATTGTTGTTGAGCCTAAATTCTGTATCGACTTATACAAGCTTTGTGCTGTTTTTAGAAGACTGTTTAAAGTGCGATGTTATTCAACTGTATGCATTGCGCAATGTATCAACTGCTGATATTGCAAGTAATTTGAAGTAAAAGCTGCCAATGACTAATTTGTGATGTGAAAAATTGTAGCCTGGTCATGGTTCAAAGTCATAATTTAATAAATGAAATGCTTTCTGTTGAAATGCAGTGAAGGAGAACTTTTAAGTTATTTATAAGTCAGTGTATATGAGTTTTTAACTTGAAATCTTTGTTGATTAGAGTGTACCAGGTGTTATTGAATCTCTGAAGATTGTAACGCATTCCAATTCGACTCGTATCGCACGTTTTGCTTTCGACTATGCTGTCAAGATGGGAAGGAAAAAAGTGACAGCCGTACATAAAGCCAATATCATGTAAATTCTCAATTTCATATTATACATATTGCTTTTATAATGTAACTCTGCTTTGTAACCCAAATGCCTATCTACCATTGTGCTCCTCTTCATGATAGACTTGACTGTCATCAAGGGAGTTATTAAAAATCATTTAAAATTTACTAATTTCTTTGGCTTATCTTTCTTTTCCTGAAGATCATAAGATGTGATAACTGAAGGAATATTTGGCTTTACAAGGCATGTAGGAGGCATTTGCCAGTCAGTAGTGGCTTTCTAGTTATCTTAACCAGCTTATGTTAGTTTGGTTACTAATTACTTTTTAGCAACTTTATCTTGGACTATAGCACCTCATAAATGTAAGAGATATTACAGTTCAAGTGTAGGTAATACATAAATATACTATACAATTCAGTTACATGAAGAGGGCATTGATGTACATTGACACCCCTAGGTATTTGCTGGATGGCTAAAGCTGTTCAGTAAACACTCGCCTTGTTTTAGAAGTCACTGGATTATATTGGGGTGACTCAAATCATGGCAAGCAAGTCAAAAAAATTAATTATTGGATGGCAGGTGCCTCGTTCTGTTACAGAAGTTTACACTGGTGTTATTACTGCCAGGAAATGCAGATCATCCCCATGGTGGTGGTTTTGTTGTATAATCTTGCTGATCGTCTTCATGCTGGTGTTATTTTAAACTCCACCAGAATAATTTTAATATTCATCCTGCTGCTGGCTTCACTTCTGTTCACAAGCAACCTTGGTTATTAACAGGAAATTGTCAGATGGTCTTTTCCTTGAATGCTGCAATGAAATAGCCAAGCTGTATCCATCAATCCAATACGAATCGATGATCATTGACAACACCTGCATGCAGGTAAATTTTATTTAATTTAATCGTGCTTATAATGAAAATTTGAGAAAAATTGCGTTTGGGCAGAAGATTACTACAGAGTATACTATACGGTCTGCTATGCTGATGATAATACACAGTAAAAGTTGGTGCATTTGTGGTATGCACTGAAATATCTTGTGTTAATGTTGCTGCTAGTTGTGAGAGGTCTGTAGCAAGCCCTCATTATGTAGACCATTTATTGAGACCTACTATGACTGACAAAGCATCTGTAATAAACAGACAGTTAGCTTTTATGTTTGTGTTACAATGAAAACTACTTTGTACTAATTGGTTTGTTATTAACAGTGAAGAGCAGTGACAGAACCCAGGAAGGTTTACTCTCACTGTTTAGAACTGATTCGAGTTTGTTATGCTAACAAGCACTGCGTTTGTTAATGAATATGGGGAACTAAGATTTTAATTAAGACAAGTAAAGTATTCAGAAAAATGTGTCTTAAAATGCTGTATTGTGGGATGCATTGGGAAGGGGGATAGATGAATGGTTTGCTCGAAGAACTTAAGATCTTGAAAGATGCAGTTCAATACCCATGAGCTCCCTATAGGTTGACTCGGCCTTCCACTCCATAGGGGGCAGCTGCAAAATGAGCAGGTGCCTAACAGGCTGCCAAGACGTGTACTATAAGATCTTGATAATTGCACTGTCTTTTGTTTCAATGTTACTGCGGTTTGAGCTTGTCAATAAACATGAATGTATTATTATTATTATTTAGTTGGTCTCGAATCCGAACCAGTTTGATGTCCTGGTCATGCCAAATCTCTATGGCAACATAATCGATAACCTGGCAGCAGGCCTTGTTGGAGGAGCTGGTGTTGTGCCGGGTGAAAGTCACAGCTATGATATTGCCGTGTTTGAACCGGTAAGCATTTTAATGTGCAATATCTGTGGATCTTCTGATTACTCGATTGAATGCTAAACATGCTTAGTTTTTCTTTTTTTCATCTGCTATCATTATAATTATTGCTTATTATAATACTAATATTGTTGATATTATATTTAATTTAAATCTTTTTCTGTTTATGATGATCACTGTTTTAAGTAGTTTTGTAAGTAGTTGCATATCAACTTTCACTGTTTGGTAATGCCCAGGCTTTAATACAGCAGTTCAAATGTTTCAGTTAAGTGCAAAATACAAGTTCAATACAAGTAGGAGTGTTCTAAACACGAGGAGACACAGCACTCGATATGGTGGATCCAGATGCTGTGATTTAACACTGGTAAAGAATGAGAAAAAGGATGAGGAAATATATATAGCACTTAAACATTAAGATCTTAAATGTTGAATAAGCATTTAAATCTCAAAGAAAGGCACTAACGTAGGCACTACATAAATTATGTAATGTATGGCTGTAAACTTTCTGCCTAATTCAAGGTTACATGTATTTGGTAAAAATGCTAGTAAGTACATGTAATTCTTGGAATTCTGGTGTTGATTTTTACAGGCTTAATAAGAGAATTGTTTCAGCCGCTTACTTACCTTCATCCAGATTTGCATTTCTATATCACAGTGTGCATTAAACAATTTTCATAAGAATAATAGCATAATAATAATAATATATTTGTATGTAGGGTGCAAGGCATGCATTTGCTGACAGTGCTGGCAAAAACCAGGCTAATCCAACAGCAATACTGCTGTGTGCTGCAAACATGTTGAACCACTTGCATCTGGAGAAATATGGAACTCTAGTGAAAGATGCAGTTGAGAAGACTGTAAAAGAAGGAAAGGTCAGCTGTTTAGAACTGTTTCAGTAAATACATTTAATTAAATACATAATGGGTAAATGAATGAAATAGGGTTTTGTAGAC
This sequence comes from Allolobophora icterica, assembly GCA_963556255.1. Taxonomy (NCBI): domain Eukaryota; kingdom Metazoa; phylum Annelida; class Clitellata; order Crassiclitellata; family Lumbricidae; genus Allolobophora; species Allolobophora icterica. The sequence continues at coordinate 31,571,601 of OY744605.1, read as the reverse complement.
ATGATCCTTGAAACAATCGGTGAGTTGTGTTCTTCAGAACCAGAGGTGTGTAATGAAACCAGTAGATACAAAAATCAGGCAGCAGTCCAGAACAGTTCAGGACAGATTGTATCGGTCAGAAAACCTGTACTTGATGAAAGTTTGAAGTAAGGAAGTTTGATTAAATTAATTTATGCCAGAAAGTTACTTTATTATGGTATCATTACCACACAGACACATTCCTGGCAATTAACAGCACAATAGCATATTGCATATTGTAGGGTTTTATATCTAGTTATGTAACTGAGGTTACATTACAAAAATACTGTTTTAGAATTCAGTAAGAAATCTTCAGCATGCAGCAACATTTCAAAGCATAAAACTTGACTACCTAGAGTACTACAACACACATTCTTGATGATGTATACCCAGTGTTTAGTTAATATTAGGGGAGTTTTCACAGGTTAGTTACCAAAAGTTCTTCACGATGGCCCCAGAATACATAAGAGCTCTGCATTCCTTTCTCTAGCCAGAGGGTCCTCAGCGTATCAGGGTGCCAACTTCCATACCAAGAGCAGCTTCAGAGATTTGAATATCGGGCTAGCATGGTCCATACAAGGGGGCTTTAAAAGGTGTGGCTTCCATTCAAACGGGCAGCGGTGGTCAAACAGGGTGAAGGCCATAGTCGGTGTACAAACGTGTATACTTCCATTTGTGTAGTCGGAGAGAACTTGATTTGAATATCTATCTCGATTTTTTGAACCTCGGATATATTGAACCATTAACGATGGTCCCTTGAACTTCGATATACATGTAACAAAATTTTGCTGTACATAGAATTCCATCAGGCAGCTCAAGAAATATTTTTGACTTCTCTGTAAATCTTGCCTTTATAGATTTGTTACAGTCGTGTTTAGTACCCTTGTGAAGTTCATGAAAGGTACTATACAAAGAGCCAAATACACATACGTATTGTTGATGCAGTAACTGTCATTTCTTGTGGTCAAGGTGCGGACAAAGGACCTCGGTGGACATGCAACTCGCACGGACTACACCATGGCTGTCGTCGACAACCTTGCCGTCTGATCCACCTTCTGATGATCTGGCATTTTTTAACTGAATAAGTGATTACTTTGAAGGAGAGTTGTTTTGCCCAAGTGTTTTCTTACTGCATGAATCTCACAGGTGCATGTAATATATATTTTTGGAACATGTTATCCTGTCTTCCTTAGATTATAGTGGCCTATCCTAACCGATCCTGCTGTGTGGAGGTGATGCTTACATTAATCAATGCTCAAGGACTGTGTTAAAGATATTTTGTACTGTTGCTTCCGTGTTTTACGATAGAAAATGTTTGAAATCACTTCACGTTTTCTTGCCATAATTTTAACTTGCGTAGATGTATTTGACAGTTTGACACTGGAATTGAATGCTTGCGATCCTCAACAGGATTCTAAAATGGATCTTTTGACACTAGCAGATGCAATTCTTGGGTCCTCAACAAGTTTGTATAACAGGTCCTCCATTTAAGAATGTCCACAAATAAGGGGATGGAGGAGTCACCCAAATGTGGACAGTGGGGGTTTATGCCCAGTGCATAGGTGGGCATCTAAATTTGGTAGTTACTTTACCACAGCCTGTGCCTTGACACTTTAACGACGATCTGCATTGATTTCCCAGTCGCTTTTAGTACACGCTCATTGTTAGTGTTAAACACAAAGACGGTTAATCTACATAGCATTGAATCTAATTAATCCTTTGCTGGACAAGGCAGTATCAGAGCATATGACCCAATGCAGTTACCTCTGCAAGATCAGCAAGGTGTTCTAACCTACACCTTGGTACTCTGTTGTCATAAAGGGTGTAGAAGGTAATGCCAAATGGGGAGGAAGGGTCCAAAGTACCCTGCCAGCAGGTCTATAAGCTTTGATGGGCCGTGGAAGACGTCTTGGGAGAATATGCATAAGCCCCATACAGCACGATACAGGCGTGTTGACAGGGTAGGTAATTTTTTATGGACAACCCCTAATCTATGGCAGCATGTCATCCAAAGATTTCTTCTCATGGGTTTTAAACTGCATTTGATGTACGTTGTATTATTATTAGTAAGAATATTTTTGTTACTATTTTTTTAATGTAGAGGTACATGTAAAACACGGTTCTTAGTTTTTTATTTGTTTCTTTTCTAGTGAATACTGAAAATTTGGTTCAACATCCTAAGTTAGATGTAATTGGCTGCCAGTAGCAAAACGTGTGCAATTTTTTAATTCAACAGACTATTGTACTATTAGTGATTCAATGGACTGTATTGTACTGTTAGCGATTTAGCCTTATGCTTTTATAACGGAAGGTTTCTAAAATCAGATCGTGAAATTTTGTTTTGCATTTTATATGATAATGTAGGATACAATTTGCTACACATTTTTATTCGGCTACTACACACATTCACCACATACCACAGATTCAATAACTGACCTGTCCTTCCTCTAGGAAAACAACAGATGCAGGAAAAAAACTCTTTGCTCCTAACACAAATAATGTGAACTTTGCAATTTTAAATGTACAATTTTTCAATGTTTCACACGCATGCTACAATAAGGAATTGAGTTTGCGTGCCTCTGTTGAATTGAAATGTTAAATTATTTAAAGACCGCATCCTTTCTTACCATGAAGACAAAAGTCTTCCACATTAATTGATGATGGAGCCAAGCGCTCTCTATTAAAGCTACAGAAATCACATAGTATCACACATACATACAATGAAATGTACACCAAATTGACGGCAGCTGCAGGAAGGTTACTCAATGCCGTTTTCCTACTGTTGCTGCCTCCCTACTGGGCCTGCCTACTGCTGCCTTCAGCTTGCCCGAGTTTCGAGTCGATAGGAATTTTTCGTCTGCAAACATTACACCGTTGCTCACTGGTAAGCATTCAACTGATGCCAACTTCACAGCCAAGCTTGGTGGGTCACTTGACACAACACCGTTAACCACCTGGCTAGTGGCAACTTCCTTCTGTGGCAACACCAGGGAAGTAGGTTTACACATTTCTGCCTGTGCCACGGGCAACTTGAGTGACGAGTCGGAAGTCCTTTCTGGTTCATTACAGTTCTCCGTGGCCCATAGTGCCAATAGGAGTTCTTGAACAAAGATGCTCTTGTCTGCTCGCTCTGTTTCCTTGGCCTGTCTGTCGGCCTCCGTGAGGTTCTGCTCCTTTAGCCTAACAAATTAATTGACAATAACTGCAATTAATCCCAACAATTCCAGTTATGTGAGGTAGCAGGTTAATAATATGTAATTTCCTTACATCTACACAGTTGTTACTAAAAGTGAGAAAACAAAATGGCAATTTAGTGAATCTTTAGAGGTTGCAAGTTTTACCAAGAAACTGCCATTTATGTAATATGACAGATCCAGTGACAAAATATTCAATAACCAGTAGGGAGTGACACGGGGACAGAAATATGTCCCCATTCCCACCCCACATTTGTAGTTTTAACCCCAACCCTCCATTCCCTGCAGAATCCTGTCACCATCCCCGCAACCTTCATCCCCATTCCATCCCCGCATCTTAAAAGTAAGAAATATAAACTTGTAACATTATCGTTGATGGCATACGATTAAAATTTATTAAATTGACAAACGCTGAAAATGTTGCATCTCAGCTTGTGATGTGTGTATTGTATGAATGGAGAATCATCTATAGTGAAATTTATTAACTCTAACCATTACCAAGGTATTACCACAACTCCCATACCTATCCCCACGGTAATACTGTACAGTATTTCCCCATCACTGTCCTCTTACCGCAATTTTTTAAAACTACTCCATTCCTGTGGTTACCGTTACCGTGTCGCTCTAACAACCAGTACATTCATTACCAATAGCCACTTAAACCTGAAAGATCATTTATAAGATTATTACGAAGAAACCATTCTGTAACACTACTGTTAATCAGTATCTCCCTGTTTCGCTGAACGGACATTTACCCCCTGGACATATTCCCCCCAGACAGTTACCCCCCACGGACACTTCCCCCATACTAGGACATTTTCCCCCTCAGTGCAACATACAAAAAGCTTTCTGTTTTAATGATCAAAACATACATACGTACCTACATACATACGTACCTACATACATACGTACCTACATACATACATGTATACATACATGTATGCATACATACATGCATACATCCATATATACACACATGCATACATACATACATGTACATACATGCATACATACATGTATGTAAAAAATTGCTCAAATTTGTTGGTTCCTTAAAATAACTATTTCTAGATGATTTGCCCATGTATAGAGCATTCACTCAGCTTTAATTTGGTATTTTACTTTTGTTTCTAGGTGCAATAGGAGCTGAGATATAGCAGTTTAACCCTCGTCCGGTCAGCTTAAATTTGACCGTTTTGGTCGAGGCTCAATGACCCGTATCTCGGACACCGGCTGACCCAAAAATCTCAAATTTTGGTTTTGAGAGTTTATTATTGGGTTCTATCACCTTGCCAAATTTCATCAAAATCGAAGATGGTGATGCCGGGTCACTGTGTTGATCTGACACAGAATGACCCATCTACTACATCCAGACATTTTAAAGTGGTTGAAAGTGCTTGGATTGAACAGCAAACCATAGGCCTATACTCAGCTGCCATCACCTTGGCTAAGGCAAAAGCCAAGTTCCTACAGTGTTAAGTCTCCTAGCAATTGTTGGCAAGGCACAAGTAAAATAATTATCTCAGTTACAGCTGCTACTAGGTGCGGGAAGTGGAGACGTGGCTATATTAAGTTCACCTGTTTGGAACTGTACTGCCTGCAGGAGAGCTTCAAAAGCAATATTTCCAGCAGCTGTGCACAGCTGATACAGACTACGACACAAAATGTTTAACATTTACCAATGAGAGTGTACTAAAAGTGACTGGGAAACCAATGCAGCTCATCACTAAAGTGTTACATGTTATACAGGTATCATTAGAAGCCACAGTGTAGTGCTTTTTTCTAGAGAAACAGATTCCGGAACTGAACAATACGTTCCGGAACTGAACAATTATGGAAGGACTAAAATCCCGAGAAAAATGGGAATGGGGTATGGGAGGGGTCTCAAAAAACACTGAAAACAGTTCACAACACTGAAATCAGGGGGCGCCCGCAGGCGGACGCACTGGACGCACGTGCGTCCACCCACCAAATCAAATCCACACAAGGAATAGACATCACATCGATATTTTTGTTAAACGGCTATACGACATGTTAAAGCATTAGATGTTATCTAAATTGAAATTTGTTATGAGTCACTCTGAGTCATTTTCAGTGTATGACTACGATCGGCGGACAGAGTACGGGTGGGGATGGGAGGGAATGGGAGAAGTGTGCGTACAATTTTTTTGGGTGTGCGTCCAATTTTTTTAGGCCTGCGGGCGCCTCTGACTGAAATTAAATTAAATTATAACTAAATTATTGTTTTAATTATTAAAATAAATAAATTATTTTTAGTAGCTGGAAAAAGGTGCCAGAACGCCGTTCCGGCTGAAAAAAGCACTGCCACTGTTAAGCATATTCGTGCATACACACTACACAGGTCTCCACTGTCATACTATGACCATGTATCTTAACAGCAAATTGCTATTATACAACAATGCAGCAAGAAAATCAAGCATTCCTAGCTAAAGGTAGGTTTTGCTGGTTTGAACTGCTTTTGCAGTGATGTCAATGAGCCAAAACCAAAAAGTCGAAGTCAAGAATTCTTTCCGATGCCTCTTTTCTGCAAACGCTTGAACACCATCGAACTGTTCAACTGTGGTTTTGTGTTGTCACGCTGGCAGAGCCTCTCAGATGTTTCTCTTGAACTGGTGCTATATAAATCAGCGACTACAACTACGAATATTGCCTAAAGGAAGTATCCGTGCAACTTGCCTCCATCCCTTGTACTACAATCAGCGCACCGAAACAACTGCAATACTGTTCTGGTGTTTACTCATGTTATGTGCGCTGATTGTAATACATAATATGAGTAAACACCAGAACAATGTTGCGGTTACAAAACGCCCGTCTCGAGGCCCTATTATTATGCTGGGGCCAAAAGCCACAAGGCTGAGGCTACAAATAACGAGGCAAGGCCAAGTGCTAACCCTAACCCTTGCCCTTAACAATAATGAAAACTGGAGAAATTTTGGGGTAACGTACACCGTTCTGATATCTGTCACACTTCTGATGCCTAGTTGTACCCCAATAATTATTAGGCTAAAGGCAACTTCTCCACTTGTTCACCTGGCTTAAGCTGAGCACTGAAAAAAGAATGTCTGTTAAAATTATGAATGCGCACAGACCTTGCCAGAAGAAAGTCAGAACGACCACCGTGTGCGTTACTGCTAACTGATGCAGCACCAGAAGAGCTGGTGCTGGAACTAGTGCCAATTCCAACTGACAGTGCTGAAGACTCAACCGATGCCTGCGACATGCCACTCGGCTTGCCAAAACACGCCGGAAGTGTAACACTGGAGCGCACTGTTTCACCAAGGCTTGGCAGCAAACGGTCTGCCTGAATCTGCCTTGTTGTTCCATACCTAAGAATATCAAGCAAGAAAAACAACGCAGCATTGTAACTAATTCCTGTCATATGAAGTCTAAGTATGATTAGAGTAAATTAATTAGCATTTCCCGATGGAATGCATTAACAATTTGCACTAAGTAGACTCAGCATTATTTAAAGTTGGCAAAACATGTGTACAAATTACCAAAATGAGTGTTGTTTGTTGTCTTGCAACTGAAACATATTTTACATCACTGGAAACATTTGAAGAACATGACAATCTTTCCTTAGAGATTGCAAGGTTTTACAGTGACTATTCCATTTCCCAATAGATAAGTATTAGTCATTAATTATAGTGCCTTTCTTAATATATCTAATCAACTCTAACCTGCAACTTCTACATCACCAAGTTGCAATGATACAACAGATGTAATGTCACATACAGCGAATTCTACAGCTTTCAAAATGCATCAAAAAGGTTCCTAGAAATCGTAGGAACCCAACAGTGTCAAGTCCAAAAGTCCCCATGTATGAATGGCAATGCCAGATGACTGAAATTAAAAGGCTACTTACTTATTTACATGTTTAAGAAAGTCCAACCATAACTGCCAGAGTGCAGTCCACCCCATGCCAAGCAATTTACAGAGACTGTAAAATGCATCTTTATTCTGTATAATAAAAAGCCAAAGCAGACATGCTGGCAACACAAGATTGAAAAACATACCTTGATGACTGCAGCTGTACTTCGAGTTGATGGAGCTGAGAAGATATGCTCTGAGCAGCAGCAGCTCGGCTCCTTGCACTTGACAACTGAGACAACAGCTCTGCAACAAAACATGATGACATACTGTTGTTATCAACATTATCATCATCATACTTCTATTTTAAGATGCCCTACTTGCTTAAACATTACACATATATCCTAAAATTAATCGATCTTCAATAACATAGAGCTCCACCTAAATTTTGTAAAATTTCAGGGTTAGGGTTAAGATATGACAAATGATTGAAGGTTACATTATCATCGCAGCAGTCTCTACCTCGATACTAAAAAAGAAATCCGAATCTTCGCTGGTTTCGGTTGCTCAAGTAGAACCACTTGAGCTTCCACTTGAGGCAATCAAAAATCATTATCACAAAAAATATTAACTCACAGGCCATAAATTGTTACTCAACAGTCAAGAAAACTATGAAGAAATGTGTGTCTAGGAATCTAATGACCTGCTATGGGATCCATCAGCTCTCGATCTCGACCCCCTGGTGATAAGACTGGAAGCGTTGCTGCACCAGTTGTCTGGAACTGCATGTTACCTCGTCGAGCCCGAGTGCCTGTCACGCTCCGTCCATGATGAGGCATTCTTCGAATAGCACGAATGCTTCCAAGCTGAGCGTCGTTATACAAGTCAAGGACTGTTTCGCATTCATACATACACATATATACATCTCTGCCCAAAAAGCTCGCATTTCCTTGCTTCCTGTTCTTATCCACTGCATTTTGAAGTTGTTTTGCATGAAAGTCTAGTAGTTAGATGCTGGATTGTCAATCGAGAGGTCGGGTTCAAACCCCTGGCAAAAATGTGTTCCGAAAATTCTGCACCAATTATGCCCCTAACAAACTCAGCTAAAGAGCATAATGACCATATACTCCCAGTGGGGACTAATATCAGACGATGAGGAAGAGGAACGTCCACCCATCCCCAGATGCCAACGCTAAGAAAATGGCTGCTAACATTTCATACCAATGTTTATCTCTTTGGGTTAGCTTAAGGGACTGCTCTTCTTCCTTTTGCAAAAAATTAACCACTTCTTTTCATCACTTCTTACAATATACTGAAACGCCCACAACAAACTGAACTTCATGCCCAAAACAACACGTGTATGCCTTAGAAAATCATTGTCTCTCAGTGCAGTTTATATGATCAAAACTCAACAGTATCTACACTCGATTCTTACCAGCTTGCCAGACTTACCAGTTCTATTCCCTGTTCTTGTAAAAGTATGTCAGGGAAATCGGAGTACTTCCCATTGGTGCATACCACATAATCATCGACTGCAGTGACATGGTGGACAAATGGCTGAGTGCTTTATTATTAATACACAGTGCAGGTCTAAGAATCCCCAAGGCAGTCACAGTGTAGACAATATGAGCACTCGTCACAATACAATTGCTTTCCATCACTTACTGCCGTCGTTCAATGGTAGCACAATCTTATCAATACACAGTCAAGATTAATGGACAATTGTCAACAGGTCAAGATATCAGAGGTTCGAAATAAATGATATATTCACATCAAGCTTTATACAACTCCACATAAGCATGAACTATTAATATAAATAATGCAAAAGTGCTTTTGGTGGTAATAATGACTGCATGTTAAAAAGTACAAGATAATAGTTGAAAAAGTTACACATGTAATTTTTATTCATAACTGTACAAAAACTGTGTAGCATTCCAGACTACATCTGAACCAGAAGCAGTTAGAAAAGCTGCTAAAACAGTACTTATAATAGCTAAATTGTAGCATAGTTTACATAAATACGGGACTATTGATGTTTATGAGATTTGTCTGGGCTTGCTTAAATCCTTCCAGAAGAGCTCAATCGATGTCAGCAAACTGGTGGTCTCTGGCGCTTTCATTTGGTGTTGCTGGAATCATAAGTGGCCAATGTTTTCACTTTCTTTAACCTTTTAACGAGAAGTATTGTTTTCGCATTAGCTTTTAATGCATCCTCGTCTCTAAAGGGTTAAATCTAAATTGACAACATGTTGAGGGGTACCCTTAAATGTTCTGCATTGCCTGACAGGCCTATTCAATTCATCATTTCCTACGCATAACCAACCATTTTGTCATATGCAGACAACTTCTCAATTTTGTGATATCATTGTTAAAAATGCACTCTTATGTCTAATATCATAACGAAGACTAAGTAAGCCTAAATGTTTATGTAGAGAGGTTGATCTTTGTAAAGTGGGGCCGTGAAACTGCTGGATTTACGTATTTTTAATTGACTGACCCCTGCCAGTGAGTCAGACATACAAGTGTATTGCTCTTTGTCTTATGCCTTAACATTGTAATAACAAGATGCAATGGTTCCCAGTAACTTTTAGTACTTTCTTATTGTTAAAGTGTTACGCCAGTCAAGAAGAGAAAAATTTGTTATTCATCAATCAATACATTGAAGTTACAATATACATATTTCAAAATATTTGTGAGATGAAACAACATAATGTTACCTTAGCAACTTTGGTAAATTGTGTAAGATAACATCAGCATAAGTTACCATCAGAAAAACCATCCAGCCATGAATCTTGCTCCATTAACCAATCTGCTTGAGCAGCTGTATATCGGTATTTGTTTTATGACAGCTTCAGCATAATAACAGAATTATACATTACACATGATTAAATTAAGTTAACCAATGTGATCTATCTGATCCACTACATCCAGCTGCATTATAAAAAATTGCACTACACATAAATGTAATTTAAGAGGTCAAATGCAAGTATACATTTCATCAGAGCTTAACTAGAGGTAAAAAGGATATGAGTTCAGTGGAAGCACGATGCTCCAACAAAAGATGAGCAGCCAAATCGTCAACAACATGGTTCGGGTCACCAGTGGGAAAACATGCACAAATCGGGCAAACCTACAAACACAACCACATCTTGACATCTTAGCATCACTAATGTATTTGTAACATATTGCAGTTTGTCAATGTGAGTCGATAATAAACGAATAATAATAATAAATAATAATCTTGTAATTATAATAAGAAACTTATATCATGCAGTGTCTAATGAAAAAGGCATCAACTGATGACAAACCAAGAGCAAGCTTCAAAAAGATCAATACCCAGAGACCAGTCAGCTAAAACAGAGAAGCAGCCTATGGCGGACTTCTTGCTGCACAGTCTCATCGACAAAATGAACCTTCTAACGAAGTTTGTATTTTACATGGTCAGCGTGTTATTGAGGTTTGCTTTGTTAAAACACACCTATTGGAAAGTAGAACTGTAGATCTGGTATACGTAAAACTTTAAAGTCAATTCTTACACTTCAAAGTAGCAGGGGCAAATTGGAGACAGTCTGAAGAAAACAGAGGTCGGTTAAACAGTCAAATCTTACCACTTCTACAGAAGCATCTGCATGCTCGATGCCAACATGCTCCTGCAGCAAAACATCGGTAAAACCAAGACGACCACATAGTGGACAGGTATAAGACAGCTGCTGTTCCAAGCTGACTGTCTCTCCTCCGTAGAAAAGATCTGCAAACAATTATCAACTTCAGATTTAGAAAAACTCGGCTGGCATGGTCACAATATATAGACAAATGATATACTTTGCAGATATTTTACAAGTCAAGATTTATTAAATGTTGATCAGTTAACTTAAGTCAATGTGACATATTTTTAAAAGTTAAACTTCATCCTGGCCGGGATTTACATGTAAGTAAGAAACTGTGCTACAGAAGTGTTCCATGATCTGTGCCAGCCTGCAGTCAAGCTACATATACGTACAAAAGCATTTCAGTCAGGAACTAACTCTGATGCAATCAAAATATTACCACACTGTCAGATCTCATTTACATATGACGACTTACCAAAATCTGTCCTTGTTAGTATACACTGCATTGGGTGATCAAGTGAATGACGTGTCGACGTGACCTTCGCTTCGTAGCAGGTAGAACACAGATCATAGTCATAGCATATGAGGCACTTATATCTCTTCCCAGAGAAATTTCCTTTAAGACAGGAATCACAGCTGACCCCTGCAACAAAACAACATTGATACAATTTTTAGTCAATTATGATTAAACAAATTCTCTGCCAAAACTACTGTTATTACTGTACACCATCTCTGATTTTAATTTTCAAAAGGTTTTCAGCATCTCATTGAATTTTGTATGGGGTGCTTAGTCTCACCCAGTTTTGCCTTTAATAGTACATAAATATTTCTATACTTAGTCAAATTTTTTAAAGAACACATTACATTTCAAAACTAATTACTTTGGTTTTCCACTTGGAAAGACATTATTTAAAGCAAAGCTACTAGAATATGTAAACATCAATGATTGCTGCCTTGACATTGCTTACATTGGCTGTAAGCAATTAGGCAAACCACTTAGCTGGATGTTTTTTATTTATTTTATTTATTTATTCCGGATATTTCTATAGCGCCTCTCGAAGTCAACTACTACTCAGAGGCGCTCCCGACTACAGCATTTGATACTGTGCCGGAATTTTCACGCCGAAGCGCCACGAGCAATTGCGAGTGAAGGACTTGCCCAAGGTCCGTACGCAGCGGCTGGAGTGGGATTCGAACCTGCAACCCTCCGGTCACAAGGCGCCGAACTTACCACTGAGCCACCACGCCCCACAACATGTTGACACATGTTGTGTCATGTTGTGCCATTTTCATTTTTTGACACAGATCTATCAGTACACTGTAATCAGGCCCTTAGCCAGTCACCCATCAGACTGCCAAATCTACTGGCAATCCTTTTCCAACAATTACGCAAGTGGCAGTGCAAGTGGTATTTCAACTAACAGATCCTTCCATTTTGGGACTCTTCTTATGACCCAAAAAAGGAACACGATGCTAGACTTCCATGCCTTCCCTGTGGCTTATACAGGGTTTCGAATTTACTGCTGTCCACCCCTATCTGTGCATTTGATTCTTTGTTGTCACGAAGGTCATGACTCAAAACCTTTTTAACTTCCTTGCTTATCCATCTTGCTGTGATTGGTTAGAAAGTTAAGTGTGCAGTATATGTGCAAGGCATTTGAAATGTGCTATACTTTAAGTGTCCTGATATTTACATACATGCACACATACATGCATACTTATCAACAAACACATATGTGCATACTTATCCACAAACACATACATACATACATATGCACCCACCTTTTATTCCTTTTATTCCAAGATTTGTGCTTGGCTTGTCAAAGGAACATCTAAAGGAACCATTCTAATCTGTCGGAGTCCACTGAGCAAATCGTGACAATAGATTTTGCGCTACTTGTTTACAGTCCATAATCTTATATCAAAACCCGTTTGGTTCCAGAAAGAGCCGCTTACTCAATGGAGATGGTTCTGTTACGCTACTTGTGATTTATTTGATGCTATCAATTCTGGATATGTGACACCACTTGGTTTTTGGATGCATGTGCATAATTCAACATAAAAAATGGTAACCAACTGGTTTGAGTGCAGACCTAGTAATGGTGCAGTGTACCGTACAGACTTGTTGATGGTTACTTTGTAACAACCTTAGGCAAGTATTTCATCCATGATTACCCTCTTTGCCCAGGAAATAAAATATGGCACCAGCTTCAAAGGTCGTTAAGCACGCATGAATACTGGGAAAAGAGTGCTCGTGGTAGCGCTTGGCTCCAGCATTAACTGCTACGTCTGCCACCACTGTAGTGTCCGTTCAAGATGTAAGAATCTCTGTAGAATAAATCCGATGATCTTGACCATGGAATCCTACTTAAAATGCCTCAGCACCAACAGTTCACCATGGAACTGTTGGTGCTCAACCATGCTGCCAAGTAGTGCAGGACTGCTGAATATGGGATGCTAAACGTAAAGATTACCTCATATAAATACATGTTTATCTTTTTTGGTAAAACCGTAGTCTAGGTTGGTAAATTGTCTGTCTGAAGTTTAGGTTGGTAAATTATTTCTATGCATTATATTCAGTTTCCACTATATATACAATCATCCAACTTCTAGTTTCAATTTTTTTATGAAATATTTTCATCGCTAATCCAGCTTCTAGTTCGAGTTATTATTATGAAACATTTTCATCAATCATCCAACTTCCAGTTTGAGTTTTATCATGAACGATTTTCATCGATTATCCAATTTGTAGTTTCGGTTAGGTATCTACATATAAATAATTTGCCAACCTAAACTACGGTTTTATATGCACATAAATAATTTACCAACCTAAACTACGGTTTTACCTCTTTTTATATAACGCATTTGCCGACAAAAGAATTGCCAGTCTTATACTTTCTCTAAGTGTGCTAGTGAAACGAAAGGAAAAGGCTGCAACAACTAAAAAAACGTGCCTCACCAACATGACTTTGCTTGTTTGGTTCTGCCGCATTTACACTTACATTCATAGTATACTATAAAACAACTCAAAAATGAGATTCTCAAACTGGATCTCGAAATAGCTTTTAACATAATGATCATTCACATATTTGAACATTCACAACTTCTATGGAGCAAACATTGAAAAATCGTCGAAAAGACTGCAGACTGATGGGAGTGAACATGAGCTCACACGAGCCTGCGTCAATGTTAAAAAGCAAACAAAAGACTTACCTTCATGACTAGACATATTATGCAGTGCAATATGGCATCAAACTACAGCTTCTGTGTAAATACTGGAAATAGTTTAAATCGCTCCAGTTGTAAAGTGGTACAAGTTTCCCGTACTAATAAGCGAATCACCACAAACAAATATGGCGCCCGACAGTCTCGCACAAATCTCGAATCTGAGAGACTTTCGAGTCCACTTCATTTACAGAGGTAAGTAGGATATATCTTTTGAGACATCTTCTGAAATCAGAAGTTTTTTTGATATACAGTAGGTACTGAGAGTATATCTCAGAACATTTCTAAACGCTAGACAAAACCTGATAGTTTGGGTACAAGCTACAGTAGGCCTGCACTGCAGGACTAGCTTATGGGCAAATATAAGTATACACTGTGCTGGATTTACCATGAGGCAAATTGGGCAGCTGGCCAAGACCCCCCCGGAAAAATACTCAAATGACGTCCCTACCCCACCTCTGAAAAAAACCGGAAATGACGTCCACAAGTTTTGTGTCTCGGTCTCATCCATTCCTGACCGTAGATTTCTTCGCTCTGCTGTAGCCTACATGCAGGTTGACTTGGTTTGCCAATGGTTGGTCTCCCAAGTCCCAACCAGAGCATCCACAGCTGCAGCTTTACTGCAGTCTTGTTGTCCTCGAGACCAAGGTCTTGGTCTCGAGTGCACTCGAGTTCGTTTTTAAAAGTCTTGGTCTCAGTGGCGTCACGAAGGGGGGTGCGGGGGGTGCGGACCGCACCGGGTGACACCCTCAGAGGGAGGGTGACACCCAACATGAGAAAATGATGAAATTTTTTGCAAGATGAGAAAAAGGTCATCACTTATTTTGGGAGACGAATTCCTAAAAAAAGGTCATCCCTTTTTTGGGAGACGAAGGTCATCCCTTTTTTGGGAGACGAATTCCTAAAAAACGTCTTCACATTTTTTTTAGGGTGACACCATGACTTACCGCACCGGGTGACACCAGCCCTAGTGACGCCACTGCTTGGTCTTGGTCTTGGTCTTGAGACACAAGGTCTTGGTCTTGGTCTTGAGGTTCAAGGTCTTGGTCTTGGTTTTGGTCTTGAGGTTCAAAGTTTTGGTCTTGGTTTTGCAAGACCAAGACCAAGACTTTTGTCAATATGAACAGCCATTAATTTTAACAAACAGCAAGAATTTTAAAAATTTATCCAATAATTACTCATACAGTTATTGCTTTAGTATTTACACCGTGTGAATGAGGCTTCACTGTTGTTTTGGACAATTATTTTGACTTCAGGTTATTTACCATGGAATGATTTCAAAACAGACTCATGATTAATTTGTACATTTACATCCGGTTCTTGAAAAGCTGATTTGTGTGCTGGCGATTTCAGCACTTGTAGACCGTGTTTTTTCACATAGCAGAATTTTTATGAGGCCCCACCGGTCACGTCTTGGTCAGAAAATTCTGAGCAAATTGGTTTTTATAAAATTCAACAGGCATTTGGAATAACATTTCGCATGAAAGACTTTTGTAAATACGAATTCGGAATTCTCTGCAGTCTCCATTTAGAGTTGTTTTGCTTGAATTAAAGAAAAAACTCATGTTTTCATTAAAATAACGAGTAGTTCGAAAGGACAATTTTTAGTAAGGAATAGAAGTCTGGATACGACTGTGATTTTTTGGGTCTTGGTCTCGGTCTTGGTCTTGAGGTTCAAGGTCTTGGTCTTGGTCTTGAGGTTCAAGGTCTTGGTCTTGGTCTTGGTCTTGAGGTTCAAGGTCTTGGTCTTGGTCTTGAGGTTTAAGGTCTTGACAACAAGACTGCTTTACTGCGGTTGGTCCAACTTTCTAGAGAAGGTTAGTTACCAATAGCATCTCACGACATGAGCTTCTTGGTTTGTCTTTACCTCTATCCCGTAATTAGCGCTTGAAGACCATTAGGCCTACTTCTGTTCGATCCTGGTGTTCCGTCGTTAGATTGACAGCCAGACTCAGCCAGTGGCGGCCTCACAGGGCCTTAAAGGCCTTTGACAGTTTTGTGCTTTAGGCAAGGACAAAATGCCGCCCCTTACTCATAAATGCACATGTAATTCATGTTATTTTGCGGAATTTGCCGCCACTTGAAAATTCCGCTCTAGGCAGCCGCCTATAGACTCGGAGTCTCGGAGTACATGCGGGAGGTGCTCCACTGGCTCTACTACCCGTAGCGCATTGCTTATCGGGTCTCTGCTTTGGTTCGGCGGTGCCTTGAGGGCTTGGCTCTCCCTTACCTCCGAGAACTTTGCTGCTCCACTATGGCTGTCCAGTATACCCCTAAGCCGTATTTTTTCTGGTTAACGGCTGACTTGAACAAATTTAACGGTGACCGGACAATTCGGTGCAGGGACAATTCGGTGCAGGGACAATTCGGTGCAGGGACAATTCGAACGGTGCAGGGACAATTCGGTGCAGAGACAAAATTGACGCACCGACAATTTATAGCGCAGAAGCGGTATGCAAAGTCTTGAAATGTTAATATATAATGGTCAAAGCTTTTAAATATAGGCCCTATATAGGTATCTATATATCTTTAATTGTAAAAATCTTTGAAGTTTTTTAATTACATTATATATTTACTTCGCTGACTGATACTGCGTTCGAATGCTCAGACGGGTCGTTGACGCGCTCTCCATCGGATGTGTGACATCGACTCTTGCATGAGCGATCGCATCTCCAGATTTCTTATTGCGCTGTTCTTTTTCGCATTGAAACACATATCCATTATGAAGCAACAAATCTGTACCTTTCACTGACTTTAAGAATTCTAGAGGCATTATTTTACAGTATAGAAATTTATTATAGTATCTGACAGTCTCAGGCTAATACGGAATTGTTGTGTGTTTATACAGAATTACGTCATTACATCGTGTGGATCACTATGTCCACTCTGACTTTACTGAAAACGCTAGCTCGAGTATAGAACCTATGCTCGCACTAACACGCGCCTCTTTTCAATCCGATTTATTGGTGCTGTGACGTGGGAGAAAATCCTTATGGAAATACGCCTAACTCCTATAGTTTACGGATATTCAAAAGCAAATTACGCACTTACATTGTGCTGTGCAATCAATAGGATAATTGACCTTTCCTGTCTCGCCCGTTCTCTGTACAGTACAATAATTGATTGCAAATTGATCATGTTTCTCTGTAGTTAGTTCAGATATAGGCCTATCCCTTCTGTTCCATTTCTGTTCTTCTCCCCGTTTTCCTTTCTTATTATATTTTTTTCTGATTTTATTCCTTTCTTTGTTCACACTGAGTTCGTGATTTTTCGTTTCTTTCATTTTGTTCATAGCAGGTCTAATTGTAGAAGGCTACTCGTGGTTGTATTAAGCACATATATACGTGATTTACTTTAGATATCCTACCTCCTGTCCACCTCTTTCATATCCTTATTCTGTACTCCGGTGTCCTACTCAGCGGATCCTCGATCCCTTCAGGGCCTACTTTTTTGTAGTTGAAATGAAACGATATCAATATTCCTGGTGACTTTTTTGTATTGAATTGGTTGCAAAAACTATTGATTGATTGACTATGTGACGTAGCTGCAAAAGTAAGTAAAATATTTCATAGACGCGTCAAGTCGAGGAAACAGCGAGCAACTCGACTCGTCGAAACAGAAGGAGAAACATTTGATCGACTCGACTTGCAAGTCTACCAAGTCAAAGATTTTTCGACCAACTCGACTTGGCCAAGTTTCGACCAACTTTATCGACTGACTCGATCGATCACATGGTATAGATATGCAGGCCCAACACTGGTTGGAGACGCAGTGGTAGAGATCGGTGCCATCGCTGCTCTCCTTCTGGTCACGATATTGCTCACACAGTCAAGTATGGGACCAAGAGGAGACACCACATAGGCCCTATCCAAAGTGTTGAGTTTCGTAATGGTAATCGTAAACTGTAAATTTCTAAAGCGCTACTCTGGTTTAGGGTCCCTGTGGTGGACCATTTCTCGCAAGTTTAGAGGAGTAGGCCTACTGGAAGCACAGTCTATACAGCTGTAGGTTAATGTTCAGCTCAATTGTAGAGCACCAGATATTTTAATCCAAGAAGACCAATCAGGATCGATGGCAATTCGGCGCTTGATATCCTGTTCGCCTGTGCCACTGTATAGCTGCCGATATAGGCAAAGGTTTCAACAACCTCCAACTCATTGCTTGCAGCCGTTGACAGTATTTGGTCAAATGGGTGATCAGAAATGGTTTGGCTCTGATTGACCTCGTGTAGAACTTAAAAGTGGACAGATGAACAAGGCATGCACGTCAGGTAAAACAACCATGACACAATGCACTGAACCAATTCCGTAGAATATAAATTGTGAAGTATATGTGACCATGTTGTGTAGAACTTAAACTGGACAGGTAAACAAGAGATGCAGGTCAGGTAAACAGACCTGACACATACATTGGGCCAATTCCGTAGCATATAAATTGCGCAGTAGGTGTGACCAACTTGACATAAACACATGAAGTAAAACATTTGTACTTAGACTACCCTACCCTGCACAGGTAAACAGGCAAGGTCACAGGCAGGTCAGGTAAACAAGTAGGACACATGCACTTAACCAGTCGTGTAGAAATTAATGCGCAGAGTTGACCATGTTGATATAAACACGAAAGATGAGCGCATTTGGATAGACCTAATAACATCTCCAGCTTCTCATGCACATTCGCGACCTCTGCCACATTGGACCCATGCTTGACTTTAAAACTGCACTCACTAGGCCTATCCATTGTCCACTCTAAGCTTGATTACTGCAATTCCATTTTCCTTAACCTCGAATCCACCCAAATTAAGCGTCTAAAACTCATCCACAATTCTCGCCCGAGCCGTCACCAGGACACCCAAGCATACCATATCACTCCCGTTCTTAAATCACTCCACTGGCTGAAAATCCCTGAGCGCATCCACTTCAAAGTCCTGTCGCTAACCTACAACACTACAATCGCTAACCTACAACACACTACAGTACTCTCAGCCAAAGAACCTTCGCGAACTCTTCACTATCCAGCCACCCCGATCCAGGGGCGGATCCAGAAGGTTTATCGGGGGGGGGGCAAAAATAATACATACCTACAACGTATGTATACAATGCACATCCTACGTGAGGACGAACAGAGAAAGTCTTACTTCGAAATGTTGAGTTGCAATCGATTAATTACACTTCATCCAGTAAGCGAAATTACTAGTAGGGGCCTACAACTTTTTAGACGGTCCGCAGATGAAGAATATCGGTGATGTTAGGACGATAGAAGCCATAGGTTTTTAAGTCATCAGCACAGGGATGACCATGCAGAACATGCTCGAATGTCAATGGTGTAAGTAGCACTGAATTAAAAACAGTCCAGCTTAAACGTATTACTGGCTTACGAACAGTTAATTCAGTTTAGACATAAAATCAGTTTAAAATGTGCCTCCCTTACACCTTTTCATGTTGCATGCATTTTTGTAGCTCTAATTCGTTTTCCATTCTTCACAAATATTTGAGTGAATTTAACTAGAAGCTAATAAATAGATGGCGTCACGTGTCCGACAGCAGAGCAATCGATTTAGTCGTCTTTGTATAATGCCATGGTACAGTCAGACCTACCACATTTGTAAACTTGCTTGTTTCATGCATATAGCCTAAATACTTAATAAATTTACATACAAATTTCTTACTTTACTTACATGCAAACTTAGGGAGGGAAGGAAGGGACGGCATATCCAGAGCACTTGCAAAGGACTGCAATGTAGGCCTATATATAGCTTCTATAATATATAGGCCCTATTATATACTATTACAATGCAGAAAATGCATTAAAACCATTAAAATGTATTAGAATAATTAATTTTATAAATAAAATGGTCCATCGTATTCAATTGTCCAGCACTCTGATACCCAAAACCATCACCATTACACCGGCGCCCAAACGAGATCCTGCGTTTCATAGAGATCGACGTTTATTAGAGTCCTGCGTTTATTAGGGTACGGCGTTTACTTGCACATTTCGTTTTCATTCCCGGCTATTGGAGACTCGCCTTTAATTTGACCTGGCACTTAGGCCTAAGAGAAGTTTACAGACTGGCACAAAGTCAGCACTATGTAACGAGAGACTCTGAAGTGATTGCTAAAATCCATGTTACCTACTTATCAGCATCATGTACACAAGTTATAGATACAATTCTAAGTGGAGACCCGCATTGTTCAGCGCGTGACTGAGTTAACCCTTTTTTAAGTTCAAATTTTCCACGAATGACCTAAACCAGGCATAAGTGATTTTCCACTGTCGATGTCCTCTTCCTTTTCATGCAGATATAAAGCTTCGTTGGAACACGAAGTTCCAACGATCAGCCGAGCCGAAGCTTCCTCGTCTGGCAGACGCAAAGAATTCACATAGACTATTTGCAGAGAGCAAAAATGGCTACAGACAGAATATTCGCCAACGTATTGCTGCTGTGCTTTATTGGTACGTTACATTATTTCATTAAAAACTTTGTTCAAAATCTTAGAATAATATAATAGGGCCTACTTAAAATCAAATATTTTTCACATTTAATCTTTCTCCCACTCTTTCCTCTTTCTCTCTCTCTTTGCTGTCAGTTGCGTAGAGAGTAGCAGATAATATTTAGTAAGCTGACAGTGTTTAGTACATCGACCTTCCATAAATGGTACCAGGAAGATGCAGTGGTCATTAATTACAGATAGAGCTGAGTAGCTTCTGTAGCAGATACAGTAGGCCTACTACTACTACTACTACTACTACTACTACTACTACTACTACTACTACTACTACTACTACTACTACTACTACTACTACTACTACTACTACTACTACTACTACTACTACTACTACTACTACTACTACTACTACTACTACTACTACTACTACTACTACTACTACTACTACTACTACTACTACTACTACTACTACTACTACTACTACTACTACTACTACTACTACTACTAAGTCTACAATAAATGATCTTTAATTGTCTGGCATGGGTAGAAGCGTTTTGTTGTAGAATGTTGGAGGTAAATATAATAGTGTTTAGCAATTTCAAGCGTTGTTTTAATGTTCATGTAACAAGTGTAATTTGCTGTCGAAAGTGCTATTCTTGATTTTTGATGCAACTAATTTTCAGTGTCTAAATGTGGTGTTAACTTCCAAACCTGGAGAAAAACTATTCTAGGTTTCGCACTGATGTTAATTATGCTGCCACCAGTCGTTTTCAAAGACCAGCCAGTATAATAATAGTGCAATACAACAATTAAGGAGTGGCTTTGATGGAAGAGTTTCGCGTTTGAAGCTCTAGCAGAGATGGTCCACAATATCTCACGAAAAAATGTGGTAGACGATTTATATAGGCCCTATGGCATCTTCATCCCACTGATTACTATTGAATAGTGCGCATTGATTTTGAGCCGTTCAATTAGCATGCT
Source organism: Allolobophora icterica (assembly GCA_963556255.1). Taxonomy (NCBI): domain Eukaryota; kingdom Metazoa; phylum Annelida; class Clitellata; order Crassiclitellata; family Lumbricidae; genus Allolobophora; species Allolobophora icterica. Next base: position 31,550,301 of record OY744605.1, on the reverse strand, counting down.
CAAGTACTGAAATACTGAGTCAGACAGAGCTAATGGCCGGATTGCGCCAAGTAGCAGAAACTTGATGTACTTAAGGACGGATTCAATAATATATTAGGGCCTATTTGCTGCCAGCCAGGACCGAATGTTGTTTTAAAAAAGCAGTTGAAAATAACTTAAAGAAGCGCAAACAGTTGAACTATTCAAAATGATATTGTAATATAGATAAAATAGACTACAGTCAGCGTAATAATTTTGTTAAAATACTTTAAAAGCAACCATGCAGTGGCGCCGGCGCGCGGACACAATAGACGCATTTGCGTCTACGTTTTTGGCTTAAGAGTAAACAATGAAAAAATACAATGGCTGACCTATAGCTATAGGCTGTACACTGTGTCCCCGACTGTAAAAGGTGGGGTCTTATCCTCCTCGACCGGATAGCCGCTCCTGGCAAGAAGCTATAGCTAACTTATAGCAATGTGCTTTCTCTCAACTTCTTCCAACATCAACCTATCGAGCACTGTTGCCCTGCAGTCATGGGCATTCTGAGCACTCAGACTCACAGCAATCTCACATTTCAAGTAGCGCTTTAAAAATTTGGAGTTTACGATTACGATTGTGACTCCAGTTAGCAAAAGCCACTGTAGGCCTATATTGGAGGCCTGGATGTCCTCAAACTGCCTACGACTTAATCCGAGCAAGACCCAGTACATTTGAGTTTGGAACCCTTCAACAGCTTGCAAAAATTAATGTGGAAGCTTTATCTTTTGAATTCCCTCGGGTATCCTTTTCCTGCTCTGTACGGGACCTTGGTGTCATCTTGGATCAGGAACACGTTTACCCGACGCATTAACCTGCTTTGCCGTGATTGCTATTATCAATTGCGTCAGCTTAGGGTGGTTTCTCACTCCCTGACCCAAGCGGCTGCTTTAACTCTTGTCCACGCCTTTGTGGTTTCCCGTCTTGACTACTGTAGCGCCCTCTATGGTGGCCTTCCAGCTGTCCGGCTTGGGTACCTCGATCGGGTTCTGTGTGCAGCAGCTTCACTCATCATTGCTATATCTGTCCAGGTCTCTGTGTACATGCGGGAAGTCCTGTACTGGCTTCCATTACCGTTGCGGGTTACCTACAGGGTCTCTGCGCTGGTCAGGCGTTGCTTGGAGGGACTTACACCACTATACCTGCGGGAACATTGCCGCCTCACCACTGATGTCCAACGGCGATCTGTTCTTCGATCTGCTGACCAAACGCAACTCTTGGTCTCTCGCTGGCAGACAGCTATCGTGTAGCGCCACGCTTTTTCGGTTGCTGGCTCCGTGGCTTGAAATGGGCTCCCTGTGGCGCTTCGCTTGGTCCCTGGGGGTCATTCGGCAATATTCTATTTAGCCGTGGTTGCAATTGACCGGGAGCGCTTCTGAGTAGCTCATCTTGTCTTATATGGGCGCTATATAGAAACTCCTTAATAATTATAGTAGTAGTAGTAGTAGTAGTAGTAGTAGTAGTAGTAGTAGTAGTAGTAGTAGTAGTAGTAGTAGTAGTAGTAGTAGTAATAATAATAATAATAATAATAATAATAATAATAATAATAATAATAATAATAATAATAATAGTAGTAATAATAATAATAATAGTACTGGTAATAATAATAATAATAGTAGTAGTAGTAGTAGTAATAATAATAATAATAATAATAATAATAATAATAATAATAATAATAATAATAATAATAATAATAATAATAATAACTTTGTTCTCTAACATATTTGCAGTAACTTAACTATGCCATAGCTCTCTGTGTTTCACGATGAACTCGGAACGGATTGAATTGTGCATGTCTTCCACTTTCAACAAAACATGTGATCTGGTTTTTTAATTTTGCAGCATACGCGGCTGGAGAGATCTCTAAGAATTGTCTAAATTGCATCTGTCAGGTATATATATAGGCCCTATATATGCTAGTAAGACGTATTGCCAACTCGATACCATCGTCTGAATAAATTATAAAGACTCGCTTTTTTACTCTGGACAGTGCTAGACTCATTCTTGTCCTCAGCGAACATAATTATATGCTTATACAACCGCGTCTCAGCTTGAGATTTAGGCCTATACTGACTCTGCGCTTAATAGGTTCTTTAAATAAATAATATTACTAAGATCTAAAATATGTAAGATTACATATTTTGTAATTTAAATCATTTCTGACCCTAAATTAAATGGACCGAACTTCTAAGCTTGCTGTTAGGCCTAACTCTTGCTGCACAGTATTGGCTGCCATTAATTTCGCAAACAATTTATACGATTCCTTTACTTGGCTATACTAACTTATTACGGACAAATCGCATTAGGTAGGCACAGCTTCAGGTTCAGTTGATACTTGCAGGTGGAAGGATGTCAGGGACAGGTCGGAAAATGCCGATGGGACGTAAATTCGTACAGCTGTGGGCCATTTCAAATAAAGAATCCATACTGGCAAGACTGTGGAAGTCCAGGCGGAGGTAGGCCTAAGGAATCGTGAATATGCAAAATATGCAATTTAGAGGAATATGATATGATATGAGTAGATCACCTTGAAGGGGCGCTATATGAAAGCTCCTTAATAACAATGATCGTAATCGTAATCTCTAGATTTCTACTGCGCCGAAAGAAAGCCAAGTAGCAGGAACGCGCTTATTCACAGGCGATTGAATGCAGAGGAGGGTATACTTTGAACAAATGTATTTAGGTTAAATCTATGTAAAAGGTCGCGATTTTTATTGATGTTGACCTCACGTAGGCATTTACAAGCAGCATGTCTTTGTCTACTGTTGTTAATTATCATCGTTCATTTGTTGAGCGTCTTAATTAGACGCGCTTCCAACCAGTCAAAAGAGAACCACGATTGAAAAGAATTGTTTCGACAGCTGAAGGCACAGCATCGGAGATACAAGATTAAGCTAACGGCGCAGGAAACATATTCCACCAACAATAATGCACCGACCATGCAGACAGAAACTTCCAAGTTGCAGTGTGCAATTCCAAACCTAAGGAACAACCCGATCCGGGTTTGAGGAACAACCCTATTACACAGAAATATATAACTCAATAAAATAAGATGGTGCGCTGCCAGTAAGGCAGATGCGGATAAGCATTATTTAAAAAAAATAATGCATGTTTCCAATCACATGAACTTTGTCACATGCCCACTGACTAGATGTATCGCAGTACTTCAAAAGTACATTTGGCTAATGCAACAAAGCATGAATCCCGCCTAGATTGCATGACTCATTGAGTCGCAATTGTAATTAAACTACAAATTTCTAAACTGTTGCTCTATTTTCTAAAGCTACGCGCAAAGCAACAGCTAGCTTACTCAACATTGGTGAGCGTGAGTCCATATAACAAGTGGCAACGGCTCGAGTAGTATTTGATCGACTTATCGTACAGATCTGTCGCAAATGGTAGAAGAATACTCGCCATACGTCATTCATATTAACAACAGTAGACCTACTGTTCGGAGAAGCTCAACTTCTGGTCCAGAATCACATCCAGGTCACGCACGCGTAGAAGTTGGAGGCAAGAAAGGAAATCTATGTTTGAGATTTGCCCGCTGCTACCAAACCAGATGAGTTTGGTTCATTAGTGTTTCCTCGAGGGTGATGGACAATAGCGAAGAGCAAAGTGCTCCAATAGCGGAAACACTTTCTTTATTAAACTTATTGCCTTTTCAGTTGCACCAAAGAAGTCGCTTATAAGGGAAAATAGCATATCTGCAGTAAATGATACAAAGTGCCTTAGATTAGATTAGAACCCTATTGAAGTCTACCTGAAACCACGGACTATTCAAAAAATAGCTTACAACTGCCCAAGTGCTTACAGGTATAGGAACGAAAGCAATCACGATGGAGGACGACCCTCAACAGCAAATGATGTTAAAAAATAAATGCGGATTCTTAAGCAAATGATATGGTCAGCCATAACGATAGTCTTCCAGAGCCCTTTGTTACAAACTGATTGGCAATCACGATACCCACTTGAAGGCCACTTCTATAGCCAAACTCCGCTCCTTCATATACATATACCATTTCAAATTTCGCTTAAACAGAACCAAGTATCGGTATGTATGTATATATATATATATATATATATATATATATATATATATATATATATATATATATATATATATATATATATAGTCCAAGTGAGATAAAATTCTGCAGTGGTCTACGTGTATAAAAAGATTCATCTTTCACCATTAAGCAAAGAGATTTGAAGTGAAATCAAACACGTAATTCGAACCTGCAGTTCTTACTGAACGCACTGAACATAATGTGTCCAAAGGTAGACTAAAGAATGATAGTGAATGACTGCAAGTGTACTGCAGAGACCAATTGACGTACTATGTGAAACTGAAGATGCCGGAATGAATGGAAAGTTCAGTCATGGTCCAGCAGGGATCGACCGACGAAAACCTTTCGTCATTGCCCGTCTTCATTCGCCGTTCGGCTTTAAGGTTGGCATGTATCATACTGTACCCGGTAGCGAGTTTGGCACTTGTTAACTAATGCCGACCCATCAACGTGATAGCAACTGCAAGAGTTAACAGGTATCTGATCCACATTTTAGCAGACACTTAGAAGTGCAGTCTGATTCGACTAACGACTTGGAATCAGCGAGAACTCTGCAAGTGCTTTGTGAGGCCTAGTGCTTTGATGCATACATACAATGATACAAGCCAGAAAAAATGGACACTCGTGTGGACATGACAAACTTTCGCGCTTGACTAACTAATTGTATACTGACTGATGCTTGACTGGTAGATGAATAATTAGGCGATCCTTTTACTATTTCGTTATTATGCAGGTTGGCAGACGTGTACCAAGAAAGATGCCTGTTCAAGAACCTGCGTGAAAGCCTACATGAAACGTTATGCAAAGGGATGCACCGGTGGTCGAACTCCAACTTGCCAGGACTATGCCAGGATTCACAACGGAGGACCGAATGGATGCAAAAGCTCTTCCACGGTCGGATACTGGAGCAAAGTTAAGAGATGTTGTTCCTCGAAGGCTGGAGGATGCTGAGCTAAGAAATGAAATGGTCGAACAGTGCGACGTGAAAAACCACAAAAGATCAGACGATGCTTTGCTTTTGCTTGATACAACAACTTAACTGCTATAGTAGAGACTTGAATCTGAGTTTAGCGGCTGGAAACTATAATATCGCACCGCGTTGGGTAAGAGGTTGTAGCAGCTAACAAGATACAGTAGAAACGCTAAAAATTAAACGTTAACCCTAAACTGCTCTAGTGCAACGAACATCGTTGAATGAAATAAACGCAGGTTTATTGCATCTTCACTTCTTCGTATGGTGGCTATCAGTTTGAATGGTATTCTTTTGTAGATAGGATTCGCTCCCTTCATGTTAAGTATTATGTGTAGCCTTAAATGTCGCCCAGCTAACCTTATTACCCAAAGTGATGTTGTATTTTATGTATAGAAATGAAACCTAACATATGTCTAACTCTGAAGCCCCTGCCATAATTATGTTTGGGCGTAATAAGGGTAGAGACCCGTGTTATTCCGTGAAGTTCAGAGGATTTTAACGATTTACCATCACTCCTCTAACCTAACTCGACCTCTGACTTCAAACTGTGAATCCATTCTGATGACCCTATAACATTTTGTAGAAAAACTGTGCACTTAAAAATGTTTAATTTTTACTTAATCGAACCAATCAATTTGTTTATCTTCTGTCGGAGTTAATTTTGTACTTCGATAAAATTGCAGTTAGCATAAATTACTCACTTTATCTACAGTGAGCCTATTAAGTGGTGGTAGTGGTCAAATTGCTGATACAAATATTTTAAAATCTAAAACATAAGCCTTTCCGGCTAATCTGTAGTCGATAATCACTATTCGCTATTCGGATAAAACATAAGTTGCGTGAAACACATGTACTGAAAAGTGAATTAATTATGTTAACTGCAATTTAAACTCTGACATGCAGAAGTATAAGCAGTCAGCGCATATAGTCGATAATTAAATCGAAGGGTTCCACAACTTGGAATATGCTTCTCCTAAGCAGTCTTGTTGTCCTCGAGAACAAGGTCTTGGTCTCGAGTGCACTCGAGTTCGTTTTTAAAAGTCTTGGTCTTGGTCTTGGTTTTGAGACCAAAAGTCTTGGTCTTGGTCTTGAGGTTCAAAGTCTTGGTCTTGGTCTTGAGGTTCAAAGTCTTGGTCTTGGTTTTACAAGACCAAGACCAAGACTTTTGTCAATATGAACAGTCATTAACAAAAAGCAAGAATTTTCTAAATTTATACAATAATTACTAATACAGTTGCTTTAGTATTTACACGGTGTGAACAAGGCTTTACTGCTGTTTGGGACAATTTTTTTGACTTCCGGATATTTACCATGCAACGATTTCAAAAGTGACTCACGGTTTGCTGCTGTGTGTGTCAGCGATTTCAGCACCTGTAGAACGTAGGCTATTCTTTCACATAGCAGAATTTTTATGAGGCCTCACAGGTCATATCTTGGTCAGAAAATTCTGAACGAATTGGTTTTTATAAAATGCAACAGGCATTTGGAATAACATTTCGCGTGAAGAACTTTTGCAAAATTTTAATGCTAATTCAGAATTCTCTGCAGTCTGAATTAAAGAGTTTTTTGCTTGAAAAAAGACTCGTGTTTTCGTTAAAACAGCGAGTAGTCCGACTTGACTTTTTTAGTAAGGAATAGCAGTCTGGATATGATTGTGACTTTTTGGGTCTCGGTCTTGGTCTTGAGTTTCAAAGTATTGGTCTTGGTCTTGGTCTTGAAGATTAAAGTCTTGGTCTTGAGGTTCACGGTCTTGGTCTTGGTCTTGAGGTTCAAAGTCTTGGTCTTGGTCTTGGTCTTGAGGTTCAAGGTCTTGGTCTTGAGATTTAAGGTCTTCACAACAAGACTGTAAGGAGACAGAGAGTTCAAGGTGCCGGTCTGGCAGCTGTAAATGAACTCCGGCCAAATAAAAGACGTGTACTAGGAACAACATCCTTTCCAACAGAATGATGCTGATCAAATAGAGGCTCGGCCTTTAACAGAGCTACCGGATGCGACCATGGAAGTAGGATGGCAGATGATCTGCACGTGCTCTGTACATGAGGAGTGCTGTTTTGAAGCGGATACGTCGCATGCAAGAATCCAGCGTAGAGAACTGAGTCCAAGGCACAGTCTTGCAGCCTGGTGCATTATTCTACATAAAGGAACCAGCATGGAACAACATGCCCTCTCACTCTGTTGCAGTTTGGGATCTCGCCCTCTTCTCTCCGCTGCCGGGAGACTTTCCTTTTCTCTCGGGGCTGTCACGCTGGGAGCGGCTCTGAATAGTCTATACTGTGAGCGACACTTATTAAATAACCATATATGATATGATATGATATGATATGATATGATATGATATGATATGATATGATATGATATGATATGATATGATATGATATGATATGATATGATGTGATATGATAATGCAGACTCTGGCAAAGAATCTAAACACGGCAAGTGGACCTATTCGGTGAGGCTGTTAACATATGAGTTGGGCCTAACTACAGGAACTTTTGTTGTAAACGGTAAACTTGAAGAGTATAATATACTTCAGGCTATCGTGAACTGCATATGAACTCCAGGCATTAAATGCTCGTGCTGATATTGCACAAGTCTACCAAATAACTGCGATTTAACTTTTCTCTAAAAACTTGAAGAAACTTGAACAAACAACGTAAAACTGTAAAACTGTAAAACACAAATGTTTTGATCATGAGAAAATAAATAATAAATGCGCTAATTACTAGTATCGGTAGTTCAGTCTGAAATACACTTTACCAATTTCACCACACTGATGATACTGACACGTTGTTAACTTGTGATGACTTTTGATACCAACCAAGTCTACAAACTGTCCTGTAGACTTTGTCCAAGCATAATCGAAAACCGCTGGTTGCGCATGTAACCCAAAGAGTAGGTATAAACGTCTGACGGTTAAGAGTTGGTCGTCGGCCTTACGGAAATGTCCACTGATGTCGGGCTCCGTCCCAGACTCCCTCTGTGGTAGCTTAACGGCGCTTCCTCAGACCCCATTGCTGAGAGGTTGAGAAAGAGCGTGCAGTTGACATTTCTGACTATTTTAGGCAATGAATCCTCGGCCATCGCGACTCCAATTCCGTCTCTTCTTTCTTCTAATCTGGTCTTCTCTCAACTTCCTTATCCCTCGACTCATATAAAAGACAACGACAAAATACATTACACACAACTACCGACTAAGTATGGGCTTACAGGGTTTCACGCCACGCCAGAGGCTCCCTGCCTTATTGAGCTTACGGGATTTTAAGCCACGCCAGAGGCCCAGCAGGTCTGCTACTAACACACCTACACACACACACACACACACACACACACACACACACACACGCACGCACGCACGCACGCACGCACGCACCACACACACACACACCGACAAAGTATGGGCTTGCGGGGTTTTACGCCACGCCAGAGGCCCACTGCCTTATTGAGCTTACGGGATTTTAAGCCACGCCAGAGGCTCAGCAGGTCTGCTACTAACACACCTACACACACTCACCTACACACCTACACACACACACACACACACACACACACACACACACACACACACACACACACACACACACACACACACACACACACACACAAACACACACTCACACACACACACACACACACCACACCACACCACACACACACCGACAAAGTATGGGCTTGCGGGGTTTCACGCCACGCCAGAGGCCCACTGCCTTATTGAGCTTACGGGATTTTAAGCCCGCAAGAGGCTCAGCAGGTCTGCTACTAACACACCTACACACACTCACCTACACACCTACACACACACAAACACACACACACACACACACCACCACACCACACCACACACACACCGACAAAGTATGGGCTTGCGGGGTTTCACGCCACGCCAGAGGCCCACTGCCTTATTGAGCTTACGGGATTTTAAGCCCGCAAGAGGCTCAGCAGGTCTGCTACTAACACACCTACACACACTCACCTACACACCTACACACACACCTACACACCTACACACACACATACACACCTACACACACACCACACACACACCGACAAAGTATGGGCTTACGGGGTTTTACGCCACGCCAGAGGCCCACTGCCTTATTGAGCTTACGGGATTTTAAGCGGTTACCCGACATTTAAACACACGACAAATAATCACGCGACACTTAAGCACAGACATTTAAACACACGACAGATAAACACATGGACAGATAATCACACGACAGATAAACACATGGACAAATAATCACACGACAGATAAACACATGAAGAGATAATCACAGCGACATTATTAACACGAGAATTCCAAACACACGATATATTTTTCCGAATCGGTTAGAAATAAAAACTGCGAAGTAGAGATTCTAAATGGCGGACAGTTTATCACATAAAATTATATTATTTATTACGATATGGCGACACGAACATGTTACATTTGGCGTCTCAACAAAAGGACGTTCAACAGTAATATACAAAAATTATGAGTATGTTAAAGTTCGGGAAAATAAGAATGGAGAAATATATTGGTGTTGTAAAATGTATCAGAGTTACAAGTGTAAAGCTCATTTGAAAATATTAGAAGATCGAATCGTCAGCAACAAAGATCAAGTTAGTCTCTATTTAGCTGCAAAAATTCTGCAGTTTTTGCAAGCAATAGCTCATCTGTCTCACCAATAGTTTAAACGTAGGTGCACTTATTCATCAATTACTTTTAGTTGAATAATTAAAAGGGAGTTATTTTTATAGTTTTGCATTTTTGTGTTTTTAGGAAAGATTATCAAGATTATCAAGGTTCATTAATTTGTTTTTAACCGATTCAGAAAAATATATCGTGTGTTTGGAATTCTCGTGTTAATATGTCGCTGTGATTATCTGTCCTTGTGATTATCTGTCCATATGTTTATCTGTCGTGTGATTATCTGTCCATGTGTTTATCTGTCGCGTGTTTAAGTGTCTGTGTTTAAGTGTCGCGTGATTATCTGTCGTGTGTTTAAATGTCGGCACACCTTTTAAGCCACGCCAGAAGCTCAGCAGGTCTGCTACTAACACACCTACACACACCTACACACCTACACGCATAGGCGTAGACTTAGGGGGGCAGCCGGGGCACGTGCCCCCCCCCAATAATTGAGGAGCCGGGGCAATGGTCCCCCAAAAAATCGAGATGAGAATTTCTTCAAATATTAAAATATTATGTTTCACTATAGACAAATTTCTTCAGAAACAGAAAAACAGAGACACAGAACTGAAATACTATTAGAAATTCATAATGAACAGAAAGATTTATTTTTATCTTCAGTATCTTCAATATGAAACAAATTTACATGTAAGCAAAAAACCCCATTTCATACGCGTTAACGTAACACCGGAAGCCTCTGCTGACAGTCCAGATCATAGGTGAAAAAGTGTTTTCTGTTTCTGAAGCCTCTGCTGACTGTCCAGACCAGAGGTGAAAAAGTTTTTTAGGTTTTTGATTTTAAACAAAAACAAAAGAAAACTACAAAATTTGTTTTTTGTTAAAAAATTAATTTCTTATTTTTTTTAAAGTTATTTTAATAACATTGATTTAATGATTTTTAATTTTCGGAAATCGCAACTGAATTAAACTGAGTTTGAGCTCTTATTCGTGCCATTTTTCATGATTTTTGTGATCCGAAATCCGAAAATCTTAAAAAACAACCAAAACAACAAAAACCATAAAAACGAAAAAACGAAAAAAAACAACAAAAAACAACTTTTCATCTTGAAAAAGCCTGGTTTTTTGGACCTCTGGTCCAGACCCCATATGCCCCCCCAATATTTTGGACAAGTTTACGCCAGTGCCTACACACACACACACACACACACACACACACACACACACACACACACACACACACACACACACACACACACCACACACACCACACACACACCACACACACACACCGACGAAGTATGGGCTTACGGGGTTTTACGCCACGCCAGAGGCCCACTGCCTTATTGAGCTACGGGATTTTAAGCCACGCCAGAGGCTCAGCAGGTCTGCTACTAACACACACGCGCGCACGCGCGCGCACCACACTCACACGCCGACGACACACGCCATAGTGCAACCGTAACATGCATCACTATCGATCCCATCTCGCCAAAGGGCAGAATAATCGCCGCCAGCCACATATACCTATAGAAACACAGAAAAACCACGAAGGTTGTTATTACACCTTATGACAGATGAAAGAATAAAATACAAGATCATCCTCGTCTTCATCTTCCAATCTCAAGTCAACCAAGCAGTGGCGGCGATCTTGTCTGAGAGGTGGGGGGGGACAAAGTCGGCCATGGTCTGGTCGATGACCTTGTTTAGGAATTCATGTCACCCAACAAATTTTTTTTTAAATTGATGACCTTTTTTTACTCATTGACTTTTTACGACTCACTTTTCAATTATTCGTCTCAAAAATAAATTGCTTACCTTTTTCGAGATTCATCCCCCTAAAGTAAATTTCATGACGAATTTCTTCTTCTTTCACAGAATTTTCAGGGGGACACTTCTCATAAAACATTGAGTTTTTTTTACCTCGTCCGGTCAAAAAGGCAGTGAAAACCCTCACGCGCAATTACATTTCTTGCCCTTTTTAGTGTTTCTTCTAAATTTGGGGGGGGGACAAATGTATGGCGTGTCCCCCACTCTTAAAGGTGGGGGGTCATGTCCCCCTCGACCCCCCCTAGATCGCCGCCCATGCAACCAAGTCAGCGATCATTGCATTGGGCGATCTGCTTATACATTCATGCAGGTATATCGCCCTCCCGTATAGGGCCTATATCAACTCAGAGCCATTGTATCTTATCATGATTCCGATCTTCCTCTAGGAACAGTCTTTCGCCATACATGTATACATATTACATACGTGCTGTTGCATTTAGCTCTGTTCAGCAAATATTTAAAAATGTCTTTTAAAATGCACTTAAATAGCTTTAGATTAGTTAGACTGTGAGACAGTCATTCACGCAGCGCCTTTTTGAGGTAGCCATGGGTAAAACGCTCTGTATTAAGTGGCTTGATTCATACATGTATACATATATACTCTCATACGTATACACGCATACTTACATACAGAGAAGAAACATTGCCCACGATAGAATTTCCCTTAACTCCATTTACCCTAGACATCGAACCCCATTTAACTTAGAAGGGGATACCCACAAAGTAGAAACACGTACTGCCCTCGAAACGATTACCGTAAACGCAGTTACTTCATTTGTGGCTTCAGCCGTAAATGGGATTGATTTCACGTTGATGGCAGGGGCGGCGATTCTGGGGATCGAGGGGGACAAGAATTTTAACAGTAGGGGAGACACTCTATACAGCTGTCCCCCCCCCCAAATTTTGAAGAAACACCAAAAAAAGGTCGACACAAATTCACGCGCAAGAAAAATGTTCACCTCTTTTTTGACCAGATCAGTTCCAAAGTGTCCTTCCCCCCCACCTGTCAAACAAAATCGTCGCCAGTAATGTGGTTTGTCAGCCAATACACGCCCACCCTGCCCACCCACCCAAATCCCACCCCCACCACCAATAACCACCCAGCCAACAAACATTCACTCACCCCACGCGATGTAGTTGACCATACGCTGGCGTGATGTAGTTGACCGTGATGTAGTTGACAGAGAGGCTGAGAGCTGGCGTGATGTAGTTGACAAAGAGCTGACGTGATGTAGATGACCATAAGGCGGCGTGACGTAGTTGACCCAGCTCAGCCAGCTGACGTCATATAGTTGGTCAAACGTTGAGGTCATGTAGGCTATACTGATCAGATGATGAGGACATCATGTTTTTGGCCAGTGATCTTGAAATCTTTGTAGAGTACTTTAGTTGATTGTTATGAAAGATTGAATGAATGAACGAACGAAAGTAACAACGATTGGGAAATATTAGTGAGTGAATGAAATAAATTGCCCTCGCCACTATGCACATCCTCTACCCAGTCTTGTTGTCAAGACCTTAAACCTCAAGACCAAGACCAAGACCAAGACCTTGAACCTCAAGACCAAGACCAAGACCAAGACCTTGAACCTCGAGACCAAGACCAAGACCAAGACTTTGAACCTCGAGACCAAGACCAAGACCAAGACCTTGAACCTCAAGACCAAGACCAAGACCAAGACCCAAAAAATCGAAATCAGGTCAAGACTTCTAAAAATTGTCAAGTCGGAATATTCGCTATTTTAATGAAAACATGAGTCTTTTATTTTATTCAAGCAAATTAACTTTAAATGCAAACTGCAGAGAAATCCGAATTTGTATTCAAAAGTCCTTCATGCAAACTCTTATACCAAATGCCTTTTGTATTTTATAAAAAACCAATTCGCTCAGAATTTTCTGACCAAGACGTGCCTGGTGGGCCTCATAAAAATTCCGCCATGTGAAAAAATACGTTCTACAGGTGCTGAAGTCGCTGACACACACAGAGTAGCTATTCAAGCACTGGATGTAAATGTACAGATAGTGAGTCCTTTTGAAATCTTCCCATGGTTTATCATACCGTCTGATACAGAATAACTGTTGCTGCTGCCAATGGGTTTTCCTGACCAACATGACTTGTATTCATCCATAGATATTGGTCGTATGATGCCAGCAGGCTTGATACAGAATTCTTGAGTTTTGTTAAATGACTCTTCCTATTGACAGCCGGTCTTGGTCTTGGTCTTGCGAGACCAAGACCAAGACCTTGAACCTCAAGACCAAGACCAAGACCAAGACCTTGAACCTCAAGACCAAGACCAGGACCAAGACCTTGAACCTCAAGACCAAGACCAAGACCAAGACTTTTAAAAACGAACTCGAGTGCACTCGAGACCAAGACCTTGGTCTCGAGGACAACAAGACTGCCTCTACCTCAACATTATATTCACAAAATAAGATCTGGCCTCCTTGCATCGGGGTAGGGTATACGGCGGATTCGCATCTTATCACTATGGCTTCTTCGCCACCAGAATGCGTAGGCCTACGGTCTACCCTGCATTAAGACACTAAAAGCAAATGTATACATGCCTACTCACAGACTAACCAGTAAGCTCTCGTCTCCACACAGACACACACATACATCACACATGTTGCGCCAAATTTGGACAACGTTGGAACAATGCTGGGCAACATTTGGCCAACATTATCCCAGTATGTACAGGCTGAGTATAACTTAATGCCCGACTAGCAAGCAGTACGATTGCTAGGATATGATTTAGATTGTTTTAAATTCATATTACGTAGGCTACTTGATTATTCCAGACTAAGTTGCATAATTATTATCAAAACATGCATAACTCTGGAAAGTAGGCCTAATTAATCTGTCGATTGATCATTTAGTTATTTATCCATCTGTCTTCAAGAGGAAAATTTCTTACGTTTGGCTTCAAATTTCTAGTTTCTTTTTGATCGATGACATTTCAGTTCCAGATGATATTAGCACGAATCAGTCAGTCGCTGCTTGTTCTGTGGTTTAAAGCAGCACACTTCTCCAGTGGAAACTTCTATTTTCTGGCATTTTTCTGATCGAAGATTTCTTTTTGAAACGACCTTCCTTGCCATAGCTTCGCAGTCGCCTTTCGAAATGAAATTCGGTTAGTCTTCTCCATGACTCGGGACAATTGGTTAAGATGACGTCATTGTAACTAAAGGTGACGTAATCGCAACACTCACAAAGAAGAGATAAAATTGTTTGAGTAATGTTTCATTCATATTGCGCATAATTTTTTGACCAATGTGGCTGTGGTAAAAGTTTGTTTACTTGTCCAAACGATTGTTTTGTTGCTGGACATAAAATATCTGGTAGAATCCGATGTTATGTAAATCGCTGAAAACTCTAAACACGACATAAAAGCTGGGTCAGAAAGACTAGCCTATAACGGGTTTAGTGAAATCAGTTTCTCAACAGCCCAACTCGTGACAGGTTGGTGCAGACGGAAAAAGCAGTTGCCTGGAGCGCCACAATTTAGGGGCGCCATTTAAAAAAATTGCTTTGTTTTCATGTTTTCAATCATTTTTCAATTTATTTTATTTATTTATTTATTCCGGATATTTCTATAGCGCCTCTCGAAGTCAACTACTACTCAGAGGCGCTCCCGACTACGGCATTTTTGATACTGTGCCGGAATTTTCACGCCGAAGCGCCACGAGCAATTGTGAGTGAAGGACTTGCCCAAGGTCCGTACGCAGCGGCTAGAGTGGGATTCGAACCTGCAACCCTCCCGTCACAAGGGGCCGAACTTACCACTGAGCCACCACGCCCCACAATGATCCTGTTTCATTTAAATTTTCTCTTAATCGCAATCTGTGTTGACATAGGGCTACTTACTTAGTAAAAAAATTCAAATTCATGCTATTGCTAATAGGATCAGCCTAAATTAATTTTTTTACAAATAGCCGATTGGTAGGCGGAGTGGATGGATCGAGGTAGGATTTGAAGAGGTTCGCAGACTTTAATTTTGGGTGGAAAGCCTGAGGTCTGTTAGATAAAGGAGCTTGAGGCAGATAATGGTGGGCGGTGAGTCCGGTGACGACACTGGTGGAGGAAAGCCTGGAAGGATCGAGAATAGTAACTGTTCCAGAGTAACAAAGACACACCAAAACTTCGCTGGATAGATAATATAAATGAGGACATAACATCACTTGGACTAACACTAAGGGTTGCAATGGACTTGACAAATAACCGATGATAATGAAGATAATTTATTCGTACCCATCGCCGCCAAATGGCTGGCGTCAGGAACTGATGATGATGATGATGACGCTGACGATGACGCTGACGATGACGCTGACGATGACGATGACGATGACGATGACGATGACGATGACGATGACGATGACGATGACGATGACGATGACGATGATGATGATGATGATGATGATGATGATGATGATGATGATGATGATGATAGGTGAAGCGTGATATATGGAATGGTCACAAAACGGTGCAATAGATGTCATACATGACTTTACTTATAGCCATATGAAGATACTGGCCGCCATCTTGTTTTCCCATGCACCCGCTAAAAAATCCAGCTTGCTAACCGCGATTTTCGTTTTCAGCAGGGTCAAATTAGCCTAGAAACACCTGTTAGCAAATTGTTACATGATTTACTTCTAACAGTCATTTCTAGAGCCTTTTTTAAATTCCAAGCCTAGACTATAGATGCGCTATAGCCTAGGCCTACGTAGGCCTACCGCAATGTAACATAACCGCAGACGTGTAACATAACCGCGATAATGAAACTTCGCCGGGTCGACAAGTGCATTATAAAATTGTGTATAGGATAACGATTTGGAGATTATCTTGCTTTGCGAAGTATATAATCTGTGTGCTGCGCCCTGAAACGCTGGTGCGTCTTAATGGACCAGGGCGTAGTTCAATTGAAAAGTCCTAATAATAATAATAATAATAATAATAATAATAATAATAATAATAATAATAATAATAATAATAAGAAGCTGTGCACGGTTACGAGGGACCCACGTGAGACCTCTTTCTTATACCAACGCCTATCGATAACGATACAGCGTTTCAACGCTGTAGCTTTTAAGGGTACTTTCGCCAGCCAGGAAATAGATGAATAGGGCCATTCCGGACACCTTTTTTTTAACATTAGTTAATATTGAAGTCCCTGAGGGATCCTGTATACCTCGGGGCATAAAAAAAAAAAAAAAAAAAAAAAAAAAATAATAATAATAATAATAATAATAATAATAATAGTAATAATAATAATAATAATAATAATAATAATAATAATAATAATAATAATAATAATATTTTCAAAGTGACAATTACGCAGTATGATTACAAATCAGTATGAACGGATGATCACAAGTTATTACAGGAGTCGAATTTTAACTGTATACGGCAGCCTTGCAAGGCGCCCATCGCATTTTCACAAACGCGCCATCTCGCGAATTGACAGGCTGAGTGGAAATTGTGAGGGTTACGGGAGGCGATCCCGCTACCTACTGCACCTCACGCCAGTGATGTTACCACTACTCTATGGACCCCCTTAGAAATATAGGCCTACCCTGTTCATTATAGGATAATGTCAACACGCCGATGCGATAAAACCCGCAATATAGTGTAAAATTGGTCCTGGTTGTTGTTGCTGTTTATGGTGTTTGTTATCATGATCTTCCAGGCCGCGAAAATCTGAATTAACCAGTGAACCTGGCATGAAATCCCGTTATTCTGTTATGCACTTGTGGTTGAAATCCTATTTCTCAGTGCACGCGGTGCGTTAGTCGTTTCCAAGCACCAGGCGGCAGGTATCTGTACAAAGTTTATGCAACGACGGGCACGCAATCCTCTGACGTCATATCTTATAGCATGAGCGTAACTGTCCTCTGCTAGCTGAGCCTCGATAGATTGATTAGGAATAGTTTTTGGATGGTAGCCACGTCATATGCGTGTCCAGGCAGCCATGCACTCGCTCAGTACGGTCGGGAAAGGCTATAGACTCACAGGTTCTGCATAGACTTGCATAAGAAATTCGCATCAATAGGCCCTATATCCGCCATCTTATACAGCTTTCATTCCAAATTTTTAGAACATGTTTGGACCAACCAGACATCGGAAATTGTTCCACTTGGCCTTTGTCCCAAAGGAAAACCAAATCGCACTGGATACGAAAAGATGGAACCTCGCCTAGCAACAGGAGGCATTAACCGTGATCGTAATCTCTAAACTTGTAAAGCGCCACTCGAAGGCCTATTCACGAGTGCTACGTCAAATCAGACGGGGGTTTTCCAGAGAGTAGCCCAAAGGAGATCCGAGTCCGGTTTCCTTCTAATTACTAAAAATGTAAATGTAGGGGCCTACACGTTTTCCATTGCGACCTAATGACCCCAACCATGTTTATGTTTACTTGAATTGATTGGATGAGACCCTTTACTTCCCTTGCCCGTTGAAGGTAAGCTTCTATACTAGTTTAAGTATTAGAATAGCAGGATAGCTAGCAATACGTCTAGATTAAACCGTTATGCCATTTATTATTATAGGCCTAAGCACCCATTCCCGCGATTTTTTCCTCAAATTTCGAGTGCAGATGCAGATTATATTCCACAAACATTTAGTACAGACCACCTGAAACTCATCATGGTCGTTGACGTCGTCGTCATCACCATCACCACCAGCAGTTCCTTCTCTTCATTACGACCTCCTCTCCCTCCTCTCCTCCTCCTCCTCCTCCTCCTCCTTTTCCTCGTCCACCTCCAATTCTCCTATCTCCTCTTCCTCCTCCTCCTCTAATTGTTCTTCCTCCTCCTCCTCCTCCTCCTCCTCCTCCTCCTCCTCCTCGTCTTCATCTTCTACCTCGTCGATCCTCCTCCTTTTCCTCCTACCCCTCCTCCAATTCCTTCTAATCCTGCTGCCCTTTGTCTTCGTCATCAGTTCCTAACGCCAGATTTCGCCTTGTGAAAGGTAGCTCTTGAAAATGAATTGTCGTTTATCTCGTCGATCGTTTCCTACGGCGAGAAATTTGAGCTTCCGAATCATGTTAACAAATGCCTGCTAATATTTATACTCCACAGCGTTGTTTCGGTATAAACTGAGTCCTCTACATTTACTGCGGATGTCTATAAACCCGTGAGATTTCGTTAATATCGTTTCCTGACGCCACCCAATGCGCTTCTCTGCGTCGAAGCTGTCTTGTGTCGTCCAGGCGGCCGCCGATCAAAGCCGGCATCCATCCCTCCCTCATCACAGCGGCGGATGCGGCTCCGGCGCCATGGCAACCGAAGCCGCAATGCGGCGATCGGCGAGCATGCGCACTGCGTCACTCGCCAGGTGGCGCTGCGCTCGTCTGTCGCATTGAAGAAGGAAGGCAGGGCACCCTCCGTTCATTCCTCTCTCGGTTCGTCGCTTTTAGGCTATTGTTTTGTCGAAGTTTAGAGAAATGGTGAGTTCTTTGCATGTGCGATTTGGTTGGGTTTTATTGACTGTTTTCGCTGGTTACATTTAAGGCACTCGACGATGCCTATTCAGTCTGACAATGCTATCGACTGAAATCGTGCCGTCGTGTCTCAACGTAGAAGGCTGTAATATAATTGAATTTATGTCGACTCTCATACTAGTAGTGTGCGATCGATTTCAAGCGACAATGGCCAGTTACTAGATTTATTTTTTACAGAGTTTTACGGAAATACCGACTGTATGTATGTGTCACTCTTATAAATTTAGTTAGGACAGAACAGCGCCGTGTTGTGGATACGAGCGGTGCGTTTAATGAATTTGAACATAATATTAATGTAAAAAATCAATATTCCCTCAGACCAAACGAAGTTCTTACGTTAGAGACGACATAAATTGAGCCGGTGATTGAATGCTGGTTAAGATAAACCTTGTAATTAGCATTTACCTTCTGCTTGGTCAGTCCATGTCGTGGTCTGATTTGTCGAAAAAGAAGCGGGTGGGGGCGGAAATCTATATAAATAATAAACATTTACCATGCTGCAATTAGTTTTTTTATTTGTTATTTTTTAAATGATGCTAATGAACTTCCATAATACGTCAAAATTCTGCAGTGACCACTGACCAACAGTCAACTATGATGCAAACATGACAAAAAATTATAAAAATTAAAAATAGTTTTCAGTTGCGGTTTTAGTTGATGTGCTAATGGGAAAAAAATTGTGCACATAAACATCAGATGTGACTAAATTGCACTGAAAGATGAAGATGCTTGAAGAAACATGAAACATGAAATTGTTTGTTGACTGTTAACGTGCTTCATTTTCCGTACAAATAATATGATAAAAAGCAACGCTGCCGGTGAGACTAAATGACGCAAATACCTGAAACGCTTTGTGCATGATATTAGAATAGTTGTCACAGCAACCAATGATGAATGCAAAAGAAAGTACAGTGGCAGAGAAGGACCAAGTTGTATTGTCTCAAAGGATAATCCTACTCCTTAGAGACTATGTCACAATATCAACCTACATCAGGGTACCAACTGGATAATAAAATAATATTTACCAAATGGTGACAAGGCAGTATTGCTTGAGATTGGTCATAATGAAGTTGTTTGGTGTAGGAATGAATTTCAGGGGGTCGACCAAAGACTAGAAGCAGGGGTAAGAAAAGAAACTGGGGGTCCAACTCCTGACCCCCCTGGCAAATTGGACACTGGCCCATTTATATTGTAAGGTTGTACAAATAGATATAGTTGTGAAGTGCTATAAAAATTGCCTGTTGATTTGTTTAAGGCTGATCAACTGACAGAAGAACAGATTGCTGGTGAGTTTATCAGTGAATTTCTATGATTATTTAAAAAAGCAAATATACTTAGTATATTTGTTTAGCATAATATCACAATGAATATGAATACTTGTCAGGTTTAAAATAAACTGTGATGAAATGTTGAGTGTTATTTTGTGCAAAGGTCTTTTAAATTTTCTTTTTAGCTAAAGTGTTATGTGAAATTGTGAATCTGTATTTGTTATACTTAGATTTCTATGAATGACAAGGTGCGCTAGTTATTAGTTTATGCAGGGAATAAATTGTTTAATTTGAGAGTCAGCTGAGTCATATGTGATGCAAGTGCTTGTGTTTTAATGCATTGGTTTTGTTTTTGATAGAATTCAAGGAGGCATTCTCACTCTTTGATAAAGATGGTGATGGTACAATTACCACAAAGGAGTTGGGAACTGTTATGAGGTCACTTGGTCAGAATCCAACAGAAGCTGAACTCCAGGATATGATCAATGAAGTCGATGCAGATGGTTAGCACAAGAATTTTGTTACTACCAAGGTTGCTTTGCAACAGTTCAGTTCTCTGTTTTTGACTGAATGGCTGGACAGCTTTTTTTGCATAACGTTTTTATATTAAAATTTTATTTGTGGAAGGTCTTTATTGTCCAGAGTTTGTCAAAATGTTGTATAAAATTTTATTTTATTTTAATGAGTAAAAACTCAGTATAACTTGGTGTCTTGAGTGTTGTTAAGTTGAACAGAAATTTATTTTATTTGACTCTCAGTATATAAGAAATTAGTGTTCTACCCCGCATGTCAGAATTTTTTAGCCCAGGATATGCAACGAGTAATTTAAAATATTTATTATGAAAACAATTTGACTATGATTATTGATTGATTATTAATTATTTGATTTCTTTTTCATTATTATAGAATTGTGCAGATTTCTAAGAGACTTGATTTATGTGTCATGTTGACTTAATAATGATAAATAATAATATATTATGCTTATTTATAATTTCTCTGAATTTCCATCTTCAACTGATAAAGAATTTGCCTTTAAGGTAATGGAACCATTGACTTCCCTGAGTTTCTGACGATGATGGCGCGGAAGATGAAGGATACAGATTCAGAGGAGGAGATTCGTGAGGCATTCCGTGTATTCGATAAAGATGGCAATGGTTTCATTTCGGCCGCTGAGCTACGGCACGTCATGACAAACCTTGGAGAAAAGCTGACAGATGAAGAAGTCGATGAAATGATTCGAGAGGCAGACATTGATGGAGACGGTCAAGTCAATTATGAAGGTATATATCTTGAAAAGCGAATTGGTCCTCTTTCGTGTCTTTTTACCATTAATTAGAGTATTGTGTTTTAAAAAACCAATGATACAAACTTATAAAGTGTTTATATGCCTTAAATTAAGGTGGTTCACAACAATGCAATATAAGAAAACAATTTTTAGAATATGTCTCAGATGCATTTTTAATGCTGGCAATAAGAATTGTAATTGTAATTGTAACCGTAAAGAAACGTAAACCATAAACAGATTGGAAGAAATAATGTTTTAAACTTGGAGGGAAAGAGCTGCTTCTCGAGAAGGTATGGATTTTCAAATGCTAAGACCAGCTCCTGTTAATGAGTGCCAGCCAAAGGTGTGGATTATGTGCTCTAGTATACTATATAGTATAACATACATGATAGCTGGACTGCATACAAACATTTAGGCCACACATGGGCAGCCAAGATGGCTGCATGGTTTTCTAGTGTGTTATTTTTGATGAATTGGTTGGTCACAAGTAGCTTTTGTGTGACATGTATCTTTCATCCAAACTCTTAATGCAACATAGTATGCATTCATTGAGTTATTTCTGCCTTGGTAGCGAAGTCTTGTGCAATACAAGTGGACTTCCACTGTGAGAGGTTTCAGGTTATTACCCGGATAGCAAAGGCCAAGAGAGTGTGTGGATAGTTGCTGACCATTCTACATGGTGACACACTGTTTGACCAGGCTGTGAAGAATATCGTCCTCCACAGACCCAGTAACGTTTTGTACCTCATGTGAGACTGCTGTATTGTGGGCCTTTTCACCTGTTGTCGCTGCTATTCTTCGAGGCTGTGTGGTCCAAGAACTCGAAACATGGTCTAATATCAGCTTTGGATGGAAATCTGTTGGTTTGCTCCACATGTTTGTGAGAGCTTAGCAGTGATGACTCTTCTAGTTATCTGTTCGCTTATTACCTAACTTTCAAGCATATACTGCACGATGGATTGATAACTTAAGTCGTGGACTGGATTATCATTCGACCAGCTATTGAAAGAGACAAGAAACAGAAGATGATGAAGTAGAATTGTCCATGGCATGGCCAATCTGGGATTGAGGATGGTTGAAGACGAGGCAAGACAAGATACTTACATGCATATAGTATGATGCTTATGAAAAATTACCAGCCTTCACAGAGCTACAAAGTAAAACCAACAATAGGTAGGATGACAGATGATCGGCACATTCATGATATGTGAGGAGTGAAAGTGTGAAGTGGATTCGTTCACATGCAGCAGTCGATAGTGAGGAAAGAGAACAGAAGTGGTACATTCTTGACAAGAGAGACCAAGAAAGTTTTGCAGCCTGGTGCATACTAGCTGCTGTTAGTGGAAACTCTTTGCTGTCTGGAAGCGATTAAGTATAAAATTACAGAAGGTAAGCTTTGATAGAATATGATTTTTATGTACGTATTAGTGTTCTTGTAGAATGCTGAATTCAGAGTGGAGGAAAGCTGTTAAAGCCTGGAGTGAAACAACCATGTGTTAGAAGTCATGCCCCAATCTGGGTTTATAGTGTAGTATTAACTTGAGCATCACTCTGAGATAACATGGAAACAATACACAGAAGTCTTAAAGACTCGCCATTGGTGGGCTAACGCTTCATGCGGAGCCCAATCAGTGGATTCAAGTGTGCTCCAAAATTGTTAGAATGAAAGGTCACAATGCAAGCAGGCCTTGCATATCATCGAAAGTGTTGGAAGGGATGAACCTTATTAGTAGTGTAGGAGGCCATGTTATCGGATATCATCTAAACTGCAGGTTATAATATAGGTAATCGGCACCAGTGTGGAGTTGTGGCAGACTATTGGACATAGTGTAATTGGCTGATATAGGAAACTGCCATTATTCTTCATGAGTTTTAGTGATGATATTGGCCCCTATGGCAAACATTCTTCTGCACCACATTCATATGAGTTCAACAGGTTGTTGCATAGAAAACAGTCTGCTCTGAGATATTTATGTCCCAATTGTCTCACATTGTGCAACCATAGTTTGGGCCTTATTTTGAATCTTTTACAATTAACTTATTTAGAAACAAACATATTTAATTTTGGAACCTCATGCAGCAGATCAATATTAAAAAATTCCTCCTCAGAGAGCAGCTATTTCTCTCACAGTCTGGAATGGCCATACTGATAACTTGCGTCTGTAATTGGCTGCCAGATGCCACATGTGTGAACGATTACCTGATAGTGTTATAATTTAGGACTTATATTGATTGAAATAGTATCTTATCGTTTATTAGGAATCAAACAAGTACTAACTAAATGTACTCTAGATCTCCATGAGTTTGAGTTCTTGTAGTTTTTGTACTTATGATAATCACCTCCTATAGTACAGATTTTAATTGGAATAATTTTTCGTTTTTCAGAATTCGTCACGATGATGATGAGCAAGTGATTGACCCAGAGTCGGATATTGGCCAGCCATGGTCAAGTGTGGCAGTGTTTATCTGACAATATTGACAGAACCTTCTAAAACGTATAAAACATGTATTGCATGAACTCTGAAATCCCCAACCTCTTCATCGTTTGTCCTACATTCCAAACGTGTAATCAAAAGCAAATCTCTGATTAGGTGTCGGCTGAATTGTCATCTTTGGCAAGTTTTTGTATAGCTCATGAAAACGTTTACTTATTTCATATCTTTGAACATGTTCGTTTACTGCATTCTCTCTTGAATTCTTTGTGGTGTGCTTTGCCATGGCTTTGGATTGGCTTGAAATTTTAAAATTTATGGCAAACCTGTAATAGGAATTGAGCACAATTGGTTCTGTACAGTTTAAAGCACTATCTGCAGCCACTGTGAACATTCTGCTTAAATGCAATTGGCACCAATTTCTAACAATTTTATAGAGTCTTGTTGTGGTGTCCTGTAAAGCCGAGATTTTCATAACTCTTGTTTGAATCCTTTTGATGTTTTCACGGTGTGTGCAAACCCATATGCCTCTGTTTAGATCGTTCATTGTTCTCAGAGGTTTAGGCTGATCTGTGATTTTAGAACTATGCTGTTTTGAAATTTTTTCAACATCTACAGAAGTCACAATTTCAAAGATGCTTTGCAACCTGGAGCAAAAACAGACGAGGGAGATTTTACTGAGAATTTAGCTGCCAGTGGTGTCCAGATGCGGGCATTAGATAGTGCAAGTCTTACAAGTTTTGGAAGATAGTAGAGAATATGCAATACCAGCAATGGCACAATAATCATGTTATTTTGATAGGATTTTTGGGCAAATAGGGATACCTGTTGCCCAGTTATAAAGTATGAGACTGTTTAGGCCAGCCGATAACTATACGTTCTTCAAATAATAGATTTCAATGTCTTGAGCAAGTTTTGGAAGTTTTTGTAGAAATACAAAGCTCATTTTACCATATTTTGCAGATGCATGTATGTAGTTGGAGACTACTGCCCATAGACATGTCTGAGCAGTGTTCTCAAGGTTTTACATGTTTTGTGATGAGAATGTTTGGTTGGGTCTGCAGGCTGATGAAGAGGGAAACGGACTGCTAGCAGCTTTGTTTCGAGCTGCACACGAACCACATCAGGCACGTTTACCAAACTGTTTGTCCGTTTCTGTTGTCTGGTTTTTTCAATTAAACTAGTGAAACTGTGTTAAAAACAAATGTTGCTGGACCGCATTTAATTTGTAGGGACTTGCCTGGTGATATTAGGCTTAGGAAACTATCTGGTACATTAGAAAATTAGCAATTGGGACGTTTTCAAAAGGTCACATACATCCTTGCTGCAACATAATGTATTTCTGTAAATAGAGTCTAGTCACTGCTCTGGTCTGATCAAAGATCATAAAAATTTTCCCTATGGTAGCAAGTTCAAATTGTGCAATCTAAAGAATTTGTAACAGTTTACATTTTAAAATAAGTTGAAGTGGTTAATTTTTCCAGTTGTACCAAACTGGTTTCCATCCAAATAGTATATAAATGTTAACAATTACAAAACCTAGTTCTCTCTGCTTGACCAGATATGACAAATTCTGTCTGCGCAAGAAGCATCAGCATCATGATCCAAAATATGAAACTGAATCTGTTGACAAAGAGCAGGGCACAGCGTTTATGTTTAGACATACATAAGTAGAATTGTAACTAGCATCAAAGCCACAGATGAGGGCATGCTACAGACTGGAAGTGCACATTTTGGTACACATAATGGTGATGAACTGTTTGGATTTTTTAACAAAAAAAGTTCAACACTTTAATGATGCGAGTGTACTAAAAGCGACTGGGAACAGCTCGTCATTAAAGTGTTGAGCCAAAGTATTTCGCACAAACGGGCACCATCTAGTGATTCAAGTACACATCTATTATCGTTAGGCAGTTCTGAAGACTCGTGGATTGATCCTGCAAGAGCTTCTTGTCCTTTCTCCTCTTCAGTTCTTTTAAAAAAGTAGTCAGTCCATATCCGCAAGTGGGACGTAGGTGAGGCACTCATCTCCTTTTCTAGGCCCTTGAGCCGGCAATGGACGAATCCCAAGGTCCTGGACGTGGGGCTAGGGCATCGCAGGACTTGCCGTTTACTTCCCAGCTTATGCCGGTACCAAATTATACTGCTTGGTGAAAGAGGCACGGTGTGCGCAAACAACTTGCCCAAGGTCGTTGCATGGAGTCGAACCGGCGAACGCATGATCATTGACCAAACGCGTTACCGATACTCCACCGTGCGTTCTGTAGATGCTTGAAAACCTTTCTTTTTGCCGGTTCTGGCAATGATGCGGGTCGAGAGCGCCGCTGATTTGAGTGGCGCTATATAAATGTTCGTTCACAATTACAAATTACAATTACTATTTGGCTTACGTACCACAATGAAAGTTATTGACGCTCAATCTAGTATGATCTCAAATGATGAGGACAAACAATAACATTCTTTAGGCTGACTGTGTGTGTCTTTGAGGGGCTATTACAAGTTGCTATACAAATATCCAATTTCCAGATCTGTAAATATATGCACACAATGTATTTAGCCATGGCAGTGTCTGCTGTTGGCAGATTTACCGATTACAACAAAACGTTTATTGTACACAATGTAGGCCTGCCTCGTATCATGAATAATTCTGATGTATTTTATTGTATTTGGACATTTATAAAGCACCTCTCATGGTATACCATTTAGAGGTGCTCCCTTAGAGAAAAAGCAGAATTTAAGGCGAGAAAAGAAAGAAGCAATGCTACCAGAGAGAATGGTGTTGCGGACAGGAGGAAGTCAGTTCCAGAGGGACCTATGCAGACAAAGGACCTGCATTGAGCCATAGTAGTCCTGACATGGAGAACTAAGAGGTCAAGAAGATCAGAAGATCGGAGTACGCAGCAAGGCAGCAGAATGAGGCTGAAGAATTAGGTCATGCAAGTACTGAGGAGCAAGACCCAATTGAGACTTGAGCACAAGAATAAACACTTTGTATTGAATACGGGCAGAGAGAGGGAGCCAATGGAGTTGTTAACCATGAAAGTGGAGATATGAGAGAACCGAGGGAGACAGGCAATTTGTCTAGCAGCAGCTTCGAGTACCTACTGAAAAGGAGAAGATGGATCTTGGGGAGGCCAATAAAGAGAGAATTACAATAGTCAACTCGAGAGCACACGAATGCATGAACAATTGAAGTGAAGGTCGAGGATGAGACAGACCACCGAACAGCCTGGAGACACCTTAAGTGGATGTAAGAGGAGCGGGTGAGATTACCATTCAGACAGGAGCACGAAATCAAGCTTTTGGAGTTGCTGGGTATGTCAAACCAGATGAATTGGGTTTTGGTAGAGTTTAAAGAAAGGCGATTTGAAGACATCAGCAATTAAGATCTTGACAGCTTGGGAGCCTCATGTAGGGCTTTTTAAGCAGATATGTAGGCAGTATATAATGGGAGTGAATGTTACCAATGCGTGTCCAACACATGCCGAATAGGAAATGCAGTGGTCATTGGTATACAAATAGATCCTACAATCATTTGTAGGATCATTTGTATACCATATGGCAGTGCTTCCCGAGCGCGGTAGAAGTGTGCCATGGCCGAATGTCGGAAATCAGAAGTTTTAAATGACAGTAATATTACTCAGTCATAAAATGCACTATTACATGCTGATAAATTGAGTCATCGTATTTTCAAATTCAATTTCTATGTTTCCTCGCGCAGCTGAAGTTGATCCAGGTGCAGTTGTGTTAAGTGACATTGTTATTAAGCATTTATCAGATTTGGTAGATAAGTTACAATAGTATTTTCCAAGTGACAAAGACTGGGTCAGAAACCCATTTCATCTCCAACTACAGATTACGGAAAAGAAACAGCTGACTGACATTACATCGAACAGAACACTGCGACCTAAGTTCGCAGAAATTAATTTAACAAACTTTTGGATTATGATAGAGAAGGAATAGGCCTACGTCTTGTTAGGTGCCAAAGCTGTCAGCACACTGCTGTCCTTCTGCACTACTTACTTGTGTGAAAAGGTATTTTCAGGAATGACACAAATCAAAACGAAACAGTGTGCTTACAGCCAGTTGAAAACGACTTACGAGTATGCTTGTCAACCGCCGTTCATGCTCGCATCGACACAATTTCACATTCTTTGCAAAGTCAACCGTCCCATTAGCTATGGTTTTTCATTCTGGTTTATCCCGGTTATACTGGTTTCTAAAAGAACGGTTGATACTTCCTGATTATCAGTACTGACGTCGAGATAATTGGGGACGCGGTGGTGTAGGTCGGTGCCTTATTTTAATTTTTTTCTGTGCAAATGTTTTCTATGGAAAAGTGTCATTCCGCCCCCCAATTGTTTTGCCCCTCCTTAAAAATTTTTTTTTACCCCCCTAAAAAAATTTCTGCGGACGCCCATCAATGTGCCGCCTGGTGAATGGTTCTTGGAAAGTGTGCCGTGGTTGAAAAAAGGTTGGGAAGCACTGCCATATGGTAATCAGTGATGGGCACTAAACTAATTTTTTTTAGTTAAACTAAAACTATTTTCCAACTAAAATAAAATAGTTTAACTAAAGTTGGCAACTGATTTTGGAAATTAGTTAACTAAACTAAAAAAAAGTAGTTAAACTTTTTCCAACTTTTTTCCAACTATTTACAACAAACATTTTCACAATAAAAGACGTTAACTGAACTGTAGTAATGCAGAGCATCAATGACAATTTCACCTTCAAACTATGCAATGTGTACTGTACTGGCATACAGTTACAGGCCTACTGTAAGTAGTGTATGAATTTGAAAACACAGGCTGTTGATGCTAAAACCATGCAGTGTTAAAATGTTTTTTTGTTGACAGTGTTCAATGTTTATTGTGGAAAAATAGTTGCATATTGCTGATTTTTTAGTTAAACTTTTTAGTTAGCAACTAAATTTTTTTAGTTAAACTATTGTTTTAACTAAACTAATTTTTTTTAGTTAAACTTCATCCTTAACTAAAAAAATTTAGTTAAACTAAAAGTTAGCAACTTTTTAGTTAACTATTGCCCATCACTGATGGTAATCAAATCGTGCTTGATGACATTAACTTAACTTTGTCTTATGTAATCAACTCTTTACTAAATGGTTGTAGCAAAAGTAAAACCATGATGTATATTGCATTAAACAAAACACGTCATTGGCTGTTTCAGAAATATATTCATAACTCTGATTATAAGGTATATATATAAGTTCCAGATCTTACTGTTTAATTGTATGCATAACTTACAAATCTTACTATTTATTGTACACAAGATAACACATAAAGTAACACAGTTCCCATGTAGCATCACAACTAAAAACAACTTGATGGTATGTAGAAGCATCTCTTGGTTGATGTTTAAACACACTGCAAAAATTGACAAATATAAGAATTGATAAAATTACCTGCGCAAAAGCTTCTGTGCCTAAATATAAGGTAAGCTTAACGTTACATTATAGCAATCTATTTAGCAACACAACCCTGAGACAAGGATTATTCAGGTGAAGTCCAAATAACGTCGATCCAACAACTGCTAAACTGTCAAGCCGTTAAAGTCTTAAATGTAACAATTTGTAAATTCACATCTTCATAAACAGTTGACAGATAAAGAGTTGTAACAGAGAAACAAAAGGTTTGTCATGTAAAGACATATTTTGACAGCAATGAGAAGCATGCAAGACAGATCAGAAGCATCATTAACTGATTAACACTTTAACAATGAGCGTGCACTAAAATGTATGGAAAATAAATCCCTCTTGTTGTTAAAGGGTTAAGAGCTGAAAATATCTGGTAATCCAAACCCCATACATGAAATATTAGAGTAATATCGTCTAAGACAAATACATGTAAAGCGAATTTGGTGGCATCCAGTGATAGATGAACAGCCTCGGCACTCTAGTTGCAGTAAATTGGAATATGCACTGCTAGTTGAAAGAAATTGCTACACACTTGAAAGAAGTAAACATTACATGACTGTATAAAGAAAATATGTTTGACTGTACAAAGAAATGCAAGATGCCATAGTGATATTAAACGAAGGATAGTATTGGGAAAAGAATAATGATGCATTCACGAAAAGAGGAGAGTTGATGAGAGGAGGACTGAGCAAAGACCTAAAGAAGAGACTTGTCAAGGCACTGGTATGGAGTGTGGTACTGTATGGGTCAGAGACGTGGACCATCAGGATAGAGGATATCAAGAGATTGGAGGCCTTTGAGATGTGGATATGGAGAAGAATGGAAAAGGTGAGCTGGACGGAGCGAATGACAAATGAAGATGTGCTGCAAAGAGTAGAAGAAAAAAGATCACTGATGACAACATTAAGAGAAAGACAAAAGAACTGGATTGGACACATATTAAGAGGAGACTCCCTCTTGAGAGAAATCATAGAGGGGAGATTGGAGGGAAGGAGAAGGAGAGGAAGACCGCAACAGATGATGCTGGGATGGATGATGACCGAAGGATACAGTGGACTGAAGAGCAGAGCACAGCGAAGAGAGGAATGGTGTCATTGGAACTGGAAACCTGCTGAAGGGCAGAGAACTTAAAGAAGATAAAGAAATAAGACATCACAGTGAGCAAGCAAAAACAATCTCAGAGAAGATGCTGGTATTCTGAGTACTCTGTTTCCACGTGAGGAATCACATTCTCAGATCACATCAATTCCGTTTTTCTGTTCATTTTC
The DNA here is from genome assembly GCA_963556255.1 of Allolobophora icterica. Lineage (NCBI taxonomy): Eukaryota > Metazoa > Annelida > Clitellata > Crassiclitellata > Lumbricidae > Allolobophora > Allolobophora icterica. The sequence continues at coordinate 31,519,591 of OY744605.1, read as the reverse complement.
AAAACAATAACTCTTGTTATCTGAAAATGATGTGTTAAACAAGACGAGTGTATTTTCACAGGTACATAATGTTAGAGACATGGATGTCAATAGTTGTCAATTGAAAAAGTACCTAGGCCCATATATTAATGTGTATACTCGCACACATCTGATTCTCATTCATTTACAAAAAGGATCCTGAAAAAAATGAAAGCAATGGCTTAAAGTGAAAATGATTTTTAAAAATCCATCTTATTCCTAAATCAAACAGCAATTGTGATAGTGGTTGAGCAATCTATACCACAGAATTTGTTACTTTGTTCGACTATATCTTATTTATGTTAAAATCACAACAGGACATTTTACATAATGCCATTTCCAAAAGCTTCCATAACAATTGTGACCCACAAGTGCAAGCCCTGCTTTAGTTAAACAGAAGCTAGGGTGCAGGCAACTCTACAGTATGAAAATCTAGCAAGGAGTGATGCCATTAATACATTTTACTTAAGATTTATTCCACAGAGAATAACTGAGAATCAACAAGTACTTGAGTTCACAGTGCATTTAGAAATATTCACATGTCATACATACACATGCACACACATACAAACACCCAACAAGTGGTTGTATCCATTGCTAAGTTGTACTGAAAGTAACATTGCTCAAATTTTTAAACTGTGCAAAGGTTATTTTCAGGCATGCTTCAGGTACCACATCCCACTACCAGCTCGCAAACAAAAAATATTATCAGTTCTGTACATGTTGTTGTCACAGCCCTGTATAAACAGGCTCTTCTATCCGTGAACTTGGCCGACTGCCAGGCAACAACGGCTCCCTCTCACCAAGAAGGATTTTGCGATGTTGACGCCATTTCCAGTATTTGTACAATTTGTAGATTAAGACAATGATCACAGCCAAGGCAATTGGAACTGAAACATTATGAAACACATGTTGCTGTGATAAATTTCCATCATTGCCTTTCACATCAGTAAAGTAATGTAATGTATCTCCAAAATTTCTCAATAACCCATAAAACTTACAACACAGTGTTAAGCTAGGAAACTTATTCCACAATAATTATTCAGGCACTCAAACAGTTTCAAATGTTAATTATCCGGTGTTGGTTACATGCTAAAACCTCAAAATGTTGTTACATCGTGGAACTAAATAACAAAATGACATATGATTTAAACCGGTTAATAAGATGCATAGGGTATTATAGGCCATCAGAGGAAGGAACATTGACAAATTTGAAGCAGAATGAATAAAGCAAATTACCTATAACAACGACAATGACGATAATTAAGGTGAGCGAAAGAGCACATTCGTCTCCGTTTTTGTCGTGCCAAGGTGGTTCGCATACTTCCGGTTCACCACTTCCAGGTGGACAGGCTTGAGAACTATCACACTGTTTTGGCTCAACTGCACCTGCCTTCAAACAAATCAACACATATAAATGTAGCTAACATTAATTCAAAGAAACCCGTCCATAGCCTTAAACCTTGGACCCAATGCAGCAAGGGTGAAGAAAGTGGCAATGACTGAGAATCATAGAATGTCTCCATTATCTATCATGTGGCAGGCAATAAATACCTGTCCAGCATCTGTATCTGGTGGCTCAAGAGATTTCTGGGGCCTGCATTGTCTTCCATCTGCACGGTACTGCTGGTTGGTGAGACTACCATGAGTCATCATCAGCAAATCATGTCTGCTATCATTGTTCCTAATTTTCAATTCTACATGTTTAAGGAACTCTGAACTTGCTCTCATCGCTGTCATCAGTCAACTCTGGTTGGAAATCGGTTGGTTTGGCTCTGCACGTGTGGCAGGCTTACCACTCGTGACTCTTCCAGCCATCTAAGCAGTGCTTGATGAATGTTCTGTCCTGAATGCAAGTTCATACCATTTACACAAGTGTAGAGAGTGCCTCTAATCAGTTTCCTAGAGTGGTGCTATGTAAATCCTCTAAATATATACAAACAGCTAGCCAAACCTAGGGTTACGGGTAAGGGTAGAATGAGACAGTCACTGAGAGCTCTCAGCACACGATTATCACTTTTGAAATCTTTCACAACATTGGTCACTATCACTGTGACTGTTTCAGTATGCTGTATTTCACCAGTGCCCCACCTTCCCAGTCATATTCTCATGTCATGTAATAGTTGAACAAACTGCTCAAGTCTATTTTACCATTCAACCTGATGCCTGTTCCTTTTATCTCATCCAATCGGCCATTTGTAGAATACCTACATTTTGTTTCTGCTCTGTTGAAATGAATGTTTCTTTACCACACCAAAATCTCTCTAAATCTGCACCTTCATCAAAAACTTATTTCAATTACATATCACTTGTTTTACCTTCCAATCCTTCTTGTGGGTGACTCCTTTTTGTGACAGCACTGCAAATATTTTTTTTACTGAGTCACCATTTCTTGCAACATAAACCCCAGTTCTCGCCATCTTGAAACAATAAATTTCTGCCACTCAAATAAATATTCATTCTATCTGTAATAAGTCCCTATCTTTCAAAGTTACCTATCGGATCACTCCACCCGGTGGATATTCTTGCTGTACATAATGAAATGTTGCTCAAAATGTCTGACAAACCTTTCATTTCTTACATAATTCCCCCATCCTTCCTCTTTTAAATGAATGGTGGATGGATATACTGGATAGGCTTGACAAAAGAGGTGACTTCCTTCCCAAATCATGAAACTTGCTTGCTTCCCTCTACCTATTCCCACCATCAAAGTCTTTTGAAAGCCTCATAGCTAGCCCGGGCTCTTGAAACACTGGTCAACAGCCTAAATTTATCGGCGATGAAGTAGTCAATTTTGACCCATCTTACTTTGCTGAATATGAATGTGACAGTAAAAACTGATTTTAGCTCTAGTTTATATGATACAACCTTTTAAATATTGGGTATATTTTCGTATGAGGTGTATTTTTTGTGACAGCCCTGTAAATATTTTTGTACTGAGTCACCATTTCTTTCAACTTGCATACTCACTCACACAGCCTGATTCTGGTTTCTGTGATTCATCGGATTTCAACCTGGCTTCTCCAATGAATTATGATTTTTGACTGTGATTTTACTCTACAAGACCATCGACCAATGTCTGGGAAATTCAGATAATAGCTCTATAGAAGTGATGCTGGACAACTAGACTATTGCACTCTCCAAATTATACATAAATTTATAAAAAATAACATAGAAAAGGACAGCAACAAAGTATTGAAGCTCACTTACTGGACAGTAGTAACCACTTGGACATTTAATACATTTTGCTTGTCCTGTCATATTGGTATAGGAGCCAGCAACACACTTCCGACAGAGCTCTGAATTATTTTCAGGTTTGAAATTACCTTGAAAAAATTCAAAACATGAGAATTATGCTAAATTTAACAATATTAATCAAATCAAATAGAGCGACTTCTATGAACTAACTTACTGGCGTCTCATTTGTTTTCATTTGTATTAGATCACTTCACAATTAAATACGAATAACAGCTCACTAAACAAAGTGCTGTGAACTACTAAATAGAAATTAACCACATAAGAGACAGTAAACGACCATTCATGCTGCCTTCGAAGTATTTTATCAGGGCATTCATCGTTAGATAAATGCTAAGCGGTCATGAATAGGTGTGTTTACAAATGCTCATTTGTAAAATGTACATAAATATGATACAAATAACTAGTTCACCAGTCAGCAAGTGATGCTCGAACAGCTAGAAATTTAAAGTCACCACTGGTAAAGCTTTGAATGAACATAAACCAACCAACAGAGCCCAGTCTCCTATCCAGCACGTTCATATTTACCCGTGTTTTCTCACCCTCATACACATAGAACCCAGATTTCCTGGTTTGCTCTACTGTTGTGACATAAATACTTCAAGAACTGGAGCAACCATGCCGGAAATGGAAACAACCAAATTGTGACAAGTATAAAAATACCTCAACCTTCTTTTCCCCACTTAATTACTGACTTTCGTGAATTACAAGTTTTCAGCCAGTGTCATCGAACCATTGTTGGATAACACTTAACTGATCACAGAAATGAAATTAGAAAATTAGGAATGAAGTTAGAAATAAAATGACACCACCGACAGAACTGTTTTCTTTTGACTTTATAATGGATTGAGAAAGTGGGCTACTTAGTATCAGCGGTAGAAACAAACACACATAGTAACAAAAGCCCTTGTACCTCTTTCACATTCTGTGCAGGCAAAACTGCCTTCATGCTTTGCTTCATGACCTTTTGGACAGGCTGAACAATCGACACAACCTTCTTTGCTGAATAAATTATATAAAAAAAAAATTTAAGTAATACGTCATGACAAATACCTGCTAACAAGACATGGCTTAGGAGATATAGAGTAAGCAACAAGAGATGAAATAAGGCAATTTGATACAAGGCAAGTACAGTAACATGACACAAACTAAGGTAACTTAATACATGGCTCATTTATTTCACTGTTTAAGTTCAGTCCTTCTGCTTGAGCTTATATAAATGATACTGTTACACCAAATGCGTGCAAGAGAAATAGACTTTCTATGCCACATGACACAAGAAATCAGCCAAGAAAATCCACACCATTATAAGAACAAAGCAGGCTACATGTAAAAAGAGGCTAAGGAAGGTCATGAGGCCCAGCACCGGGCATTTGCTGCAGTGGGTCCCATGATCTGGAATGACCTTCCCCCTCTGCTCAGGGCCAAACTAATGACTGGTTTTTCCTCATGAGTCTCGCATTCCCTAAAGACATTTCTGTTTCCCCGGAGAGGAAGAGGCGCTTTATAAATTTCTAGGTACAATACAATACAGTACAATGAGGCAGGTTGTTACGAAACTTTATTCCAAGATCAGGCAAAACTTCTGTGCTGGACCGTGGAAGTTTTGGCCGGTGGAACAGCCTGCACAGAAGTTAAATCTGTGACTAGGAATTTAGAGACTAAGACACATAGATCTTTAAGATAAGGAGCGCAGATATCAAGACAATTATGTAGAAGCATCAACATTTTAAACTCAATGCGCCTTTGCATAGGAAACAAAGCAGTTACTTCTACATGACCCTGGAAATATGATCAAATGCATTTATACCACCAATTAGTCAAATCTGCAACATTTAAAATTCACTGGAGCTGATTAATGATTAATGCAGGAAAGACTTAATCCTGCATAAATGGCATTGCCATAGTCAACTCTAATGCATATGAATGCATGTATCAAGGTTTTGGTGGCTTCAGTTATACATGAACGACATGTGCAAATTGGGTGCAGGTGGTAAAAGCATGTTCAGCATAAATTCTTCACATGCTCTGACCACTTAGTTGAGAGAGAGACAAGACATCAGGGAAGAAATGCTGCAGATCAGGCAAGTTGAGTTTGGAAATCTGTCCAGAGCTACCAAGCTAGATGAACTGGGTTTTCCTAGAGTTCAGCTGGAGGTAGTTGGATGATATCCAAGCATCAAGCATCTCCACTGTATGAAGCATTTTCTCCATTAAGGAAATAGCCTCTGCAGCTGGCCCATGAACATATGCAATTTGTAATTTGTAATCGAGAATTTATATAGCGCCACTCAAAATTCAGAGGCGCTCCAGAACCGGATCAGTGTCTTCACTGACAAAGAGAAATGTTTTCAGGCGCTTGCGAAACTGGACAGCAGAGAGAGAGAGGAGGACAAGCCTAAAGCCTTGAGGGAGACTGTTCCAGCTGGAAGGGACTACAACCACAAAACTACGAGACTGGGCAGTAGCAGTGCGCATCCAAGGAACTAACAAGTGGCCACAGGCAGATGACCGGAGAAAGGCCCGACCAGGCAAACTGGAAACCTGGGTGCAGTAAGCCCTGAGATACAAGACAGTTACGCATGAGGGAAAGGACCTTAAATTGGATGCGTTGGTGAATGGGAAGCCAGTGAAGGGAGTCCTGGATGTACGAAGAGATATGGGAAAACTTCATGATGCCCCCTATGAGGCAAGCAGCAGCATTAAGGATGGATGTATTAGTAGAGGAGAGGCCAATATAGATAGCGTTTCCATAGTCAATCCTAGTGCACATCAGAGCATGAACCAAGGTCGCAATCACGTGCATGAAGTTGGCGTAAATAGTAAAAGCACGAGCGACAGACACTATTGACATGATCAGATGGAGATATATGCCCTAGTGTAATCGGCATACTGATGAGCTGCAACCCCAAAGAAGAAAGGACTAGGTTCAAATCAGCAGTGTAAAATATATAGAGTTGGGTCCTAAGATGGAACTCTGTGGAAGATCAAATGTGACCATAGACCAGTCAAACTGTGTGGAACCAAATATCACCGCTTGAGCATGACCAGAGAGGATTGAATGCAGCCACGACAGAAGCGAATGCTCAAACTTCAAGGCAGTCTAACAGAATGCCATGGCCAACAGCACTGAAGGTCGTACTCATGTCAGAAAGCAAAACTTAGACACTTAACCTTCTGCATACCAAAGGCACAAAACTGCAACATTACTGGGTATATAACTTGTCAGAAAGGTGAAAATTTGTGACATTATTTATAGGTGTGGTTACTACAGTGGCTGGAAGTTAGGGAACCAGCACTCATTCTATGTAAATAAGTTAACCAATAATTAGAGTAATAAATAAGCTACAATTTTCCAATTGGTAATTTACAAATGTGCATGATCACAGATACTTTCATTTTACAGTTGCATTCTCTGGCCTCAATGCTAAATAAAGATAAAATCTGGCATATGATTTTCAATAATTTGGAGTAAAATGAAGGGCTAAAACTATCTGGCATACAAAGGATTAAGAAGATCAAACAAGCAAAGATATCTCTAATGTACTCCAACAGCAGGATACTCTCATGTCTAAACTGGAGAAAGATGTGTCACGTGGATGCTTCACCCCATAGTTTATATGCTCGCAGAGAGAGACACAGAGACAAAAGAAAGCAGTAAGTTGAACATAAATTTATGTGTGTATGCTTAGCCTAAACATGGAAAAGATACCCTTGGGTCTTGTCCAAACTAGTTATGCTGGTACACATCAATTGTTCTAAGCCCCTAAAGCTTACGAAAAAATGTCATAATTTTGTGTCAGTCTTAGTTGGCAATCTGACCCTTCTAGTGTCATATAGTGGTGATTTTAAGACACTATCGCAAATAAATGCCCTAACTCATCCAGTCTGTTGGGTGAACCCAACTTCATCCGGCTGGCTTTGGCTTTGGCCGTCTTGATCGGAAGCAAAGTGTAATGTTGAAAAACATGGAGGTCCCAATAAGAAAGGGTTAGCCTTGCATACAATGGCTTGATGAGATACAAAACTGGTGTCAATCAAACATCCACAGCTTGACTTAGGCTGTGAAAGACAAATAGCCATAATAAGAAGGAGATTATAAATACGTCCAGTGAATACATATGGGCTTTCACTCCAAGGAGAGTCCTAATGATGATGACAATGAATATACTGCTATACAATCTAAAATTTCCACAACCTAATTGAGCAAAAGATTATGAGCAAGTGAATATAGCACTTACAATTATCTTCCACTACAAATCATACGACGTAAAGACTAATAAAATTCCAATTGTAGCTAAATAAAGTATGGCACATTAATCTTGCTTACCTACACTTTGTTCCACGGCCACAAGGTTGGCAGCTGCTTTGCCCTGTCCTATTCTGATAGGACCCTATTTGAAATATTATTACATTCAAAGTCACAAACTGTTCATATTCATAGAAATGGTTTACATGATTTGACACTGATACAACATAAAGATCTGACACGACCAGGGATGTCCACAAAATCCTTGGGACCAACACCGAGAGGAGATGTTGTGCCTCAAGACCAAGATGATACTTAGATGTTTGCTTAGCAACCTGAAATGATATTAGACCAAGACCTTTGGTCTCCAAGATGAGACCAAGACCTAGGGAGCTCACGACGCTAGGTCTCAGAGGGGAGATCGAGTCTGAAACTCCCAGACAGAGTACTTTATTGTCAGCACTTGGCAGTTTAGTTACTGCTTTGTGTAGGTACACAGTTGAAGGTTACTTACCTTGCATTGTTTTATACAAATATAACATGGCTTTCCCATGTAACAGGCAGACATGATGTAGCCAAGCACAGATTGACACAGTAGTAATCAATCTCACTGTTAAAACTTGTCATTGGAAAAGACAGGGTCTCTACCAATGTGCTGAAGATAGCTACTGCATGGTTATTACATTATATTTAGGCCAAATACTGTATGGACACAGAAAATTATTATGAAGCGTTTTAAACAAATTTTATTTGAAATGTGCACTGCGCAACAGTGGACTGCAACAGCATGCTGTTGAATTAACTATCTTTACCATTAACTTAATTCTGGCTATAGTCTACAATTGGTAGAAAAATTTGGCAGATTTGCAATTTTTCTATTTGTCACAGACCTCAAGTCCTGGGACATTGAGATGAGACTCAGAATAAGATGAAAATCAAAACATCCTGCCCACTGCTCTTAGGCCGAGATAAAATCAAAAACATCGAACAATCTTTCCCAGTCTACACTAACACAAGATATCAGACATCAAGTATCTCTCAAGATTGTCTTGAGACAGAGATTACATCCATAGATTGGACTATATTTCAAAAGGATTAAATTCAAAGTCAATAACAGTTTCGTAGAAATGGAATTCTAAGAAACATCCACGATAACTGCTTCATTCTGTGACAACATAACATTTTACATCACTTAAACATTTATTGACTGAATATATAAAATTTTAAGTCAAATGAACGTCAAATACCTGGTGGACAAAAATGACACGTCCCGTTGTCTAGGCACTGGCCAGATCGGTTGTGCTTGAGACAACAGCCGCATTCAGGAATGGCTGCCAATATAACACAAGCAGGATGTTTAAGTTACCTATAGTTCTTACTTTGCATGGTAGCAAATAGCTAATGCATTTGCCTTTCACCTCTGCATCTGGCATTCAACTCCCAGTGCATACAGATTGAAAACTCAATGTCAAGTCTTGCAATTCAAAAGGAAAGGTTTCCAGGTTTGCTGGATTGCTGTCTCATTGCCGTCCACCTACACACGATGACTATAAAGTAAATGGAGGCATACAAGAACAAGCGACTGCCTTACTTAACATTATAACCAAGGTCACTGTTAGATACAGTTAATAGTCATCTCATCCAAATCAGTCACTGGACCAACACATGATACCCAGGATGAACTTTCACATCTTAACAAACTGAGTAATTTCAAAATGAAATACATCAGGTCTGGAACCAATGGGCAGATTTGCAATTTTTCAGTGATTTTATCACAGATCAGTACAGGTCATAAAACAAGACAACAGGTATAGTCCTATCCAAGGATGCAGTCTGAAAAAATGAGAGCAACAGAAAATTAATTTTCATCAAGTTTAAGCCTAAACATTAATTAATACTTCTTCACTTTGAAAATTTTATTGCAAACCGACTCATCCTCACACCACATTTTCCAGGATTCTGGTAATCCCAGTCTCTCTTTACCTCCCTTATCTATCCTGTCACCTACTGTGATTGAGTCATTTTGCTAGACATCCCCGAGGACAATTGTGTTCTACTACGGATATCAGAGCTTCAACTGGTTTTACTTCATTTCAAATTGCTAATGTAAAAGTTGGTACATTTACTTGAAGGAACATATTTGACCAACTACTTTCTGTCTGTTTGCAAACACCTTTCCCTCTAATAAAACCTTCATACCAAACTTATTTACTAAAGCCAACGCAATTTACCATACCAGTGGTTTTGGCAGAGAAGAAAAGACATGATGGGCTTTTATCAATGCTGATGTCTTGTCACTAACATTCTGTTAATTACTGAAGGTTTCAATGTTACTCACTTGCATTAGCAAAAGTTCCTTTTGGACAAGTCTGGCACTGCTTCACAGTTTTGTCAGTGCAGTTAATGTCAGACATGCCAAAAACTGGTGGAATAAAGTCATCGAAGACTCCCGAGCAACATGATAGCAGGGCAATAAAAAGAGATGCTACAAACAGAATTTACACAAAGGAACTACATTATCAACATCATCTCATTTTTCACTCATCACTCTAATATGAGACTAGTTTTACAATTTTTATTGCTGTATGTATGCACTATGCATGTATCTGACTTTTACAACACAGCATTTAATGAACTCTTCAAATGTGCTATTAATTCAACTCTATTACTATTAGCTCAATTCTTTTGAACCAAAATGAAACTCTAAACCAGCTAAGAAAACATCACTTCCAATTCCACGACAACTGTAAACATATGCTGACCTATCTAAAAGGTGCATCAAAAGATCAGCTCAAAATATTTCCATAACTATTTACAGTGCTTTTTTCTAGAAAAAAGGTTCCGGAACTGAACAATAGGTTCCCGGAACTGAATAATTATGGAAGGCCTAAATCCCGAGAAAAATGGGATTGTGGGTTGGGAGGGGTCTCAATAAACACTGAAAACAGTTCACAACACTGAAATTAAATTAAAATTACTGAATTATTGTTTTTATTATTAAAATAAATAAATGATCTTTTAGTAGCTAAAAAAAGGTCAGTGCGTTCCAGCTGATAAAAGCAGACTATTCATGGTGTAAAAGTTCTAATTTTGAGTGGAATACTGTTCAGGAAGGACAGTACAATGTACAACAAAACATGAAGTGTCCAAACTGCTGCACAGAAGTGCAATACAGATAGGTTTCCAAATGCTACACAGACAGAATAAGGAGCACCTTGGTGTATACTGCGGCCGAACTAACAATCATCACTTGGCCAAAGAGGACCATAAATGTAATTTATTCTCAAATGTAAGCCAGTGCAATGTCTCCAACATCCAATTTGAAACAGGCAAGAATTTCTAGGGTGTACGGGGCCCAAGGCAGCAAGCGATGACCAGGGCCCCGGACAAAAAATGGCATTGCGGAGTTGATTTCCTGCCAATACAGTATTGGCAATGCCATATGTATTAAAATAATGCAAAATCAAAATTAAATGGGTTAAGGAATACAAAATGCAAATCAAGCTCTTAATACTAGCATGTTAGGCCTCCTATGAAAGCAATAATTATGTTTTATTTAATTATTTGAAAATCTGCATGTTCAATCTCATCACAGTAAAAAAAATTATAGCCAGTAGCACGGGGCCCCTCAAAAGCGTGGGGCCCAAGGCGGCTGCCTCGTTCGCCTTGCCCTAGGGCCGGGCCTGTCTGCAGGTTGGCCACGATCTAGATGAAAGAGTTGACGATAGGCCGAATGCTTTTTGTGGTTCCCAGCTCAGGAATGCCGCTGCTGTCATCCCCCAACATCTCTGCTCATGCCTGTCACTTGCCGAGGCATATGAAATGCATCTTCAACAGATGCAACCTAAGCCAATTTGATGACACCCATATTTGCTGGCCATGATCTAGGTGGCAAAGTTGGGCATAGACTTAGTCTATCTGTTAATAACTTTGGTAGGCCTGCAGAGATAATGCTACACTAGCTCAGGTTCTTTGCAAATGACCACTTAGCATGTCTGATTCTGCTGTGAGCCCTAATTGTTAGGATTAGGCCTATAGACTATTAATAATAGGTGTGATTCACTGAATCATTATAATGTTGAAAGTAAACTTCAACTGAGCATGTCATGGAATTAGAGAATAAGCATCAAGTAAATTAATAAGAATCATCAATAATACTGATGAAAGACTACACAGATAATTAATGTTGGTTGCATAGAAGCAGGAAAGCTGTCTCAGTTTATCAGGAATGTTGGTTGTGTGAGTCCATATAACTCACTAATGATCTGGTCTCATCCATTTCTGGCTGTAGATCCATTGAATCTGCTGCACCAGGTGACCTGGCTGCCCATCGGTCCGAACTTCCACAAAGTTTCATTGTGGGTGGTCCAACCTTCTGTAAAGGTTGCTGGCAGCCTATAAAAAGAGCTTCTTGGTCTCTACCTTGCACATACTTCAAATCCATTTGTTCGAATGTGGTATTTTCTTCTTACGTTGGTAAGTCTCTCTTGAAAGGCGCTATATAAATCTGTGATCACGATAAAATTTACAACCCTAAAGACATGTTTACTTATTCTTCAAAAGTATGGCATCGAACATCTACGATTAAGTTTTTAAACCGGATTCATTTCCAAGCCTCCTCCGAGTAGCTAGAATGTACTTCTCCCATATCCTGTACCACTCGCTGAATATTCGTAGTAATTCTGGGCAGAATTAGCACTTTCGACCATCCAAAACAGGCAACAGGAAACCACAGGAAAACAATAATTATTTATTTGACAATAAATTAATTCAATCATGGTATCTATTAAGTTATCACACTTAATCCAGATGAAAAGTCATACCAGCTTTCGTAAATGTTTTATAATGAGTCATTTTCGTTGTGTATCGTTTTCAAAAAGTGAACATTTAAACGAGTATCGCTTTCATTAATCTCTGTCATCTTCTCATGGATAAACTTAAACCACGTGACAACCTTAGGCCGCGGTTTTACGTCTCATTTCTGTTTGTGAGAATCTCTGAAGAGTCTCGAAACCTGCTAATTTGGACTCGGCAAGATCTTTCCTCTTCTAGTCTTCCTCATCTGTGAATATGACAGTTTCGAAGCAAGGCGTGCTTTAATTTAATATAAACTAAAACTAGAATTTGCCCCCTATGCCTCAACGGCGGATTTAAGAATCTCTATAGGGGCCGAGGGGACTGGACCCTGAACCAGACATTAATATCAAAGATCTTAGAGTCGTAGACTCTACGACTCTAAGATCTTTGTTAATATTGCTATAAAGAAAAATTATAATTCTTTCAAAATTACACAATAATTCGAATTTGAGGCGCGGTTAGTCAATTTTGGGCTGAAGGGCAGTTATATAATTTTATCTAGACGTTCGAAAGCCAGTGACAAGTAGGCTAGTGAGTTTTGAAGCGTTTCTTAAGGAAAGAAAAAGAGTTCCAACGGCTGCGAAAATATTGTTAGACTGTTCCATTCCGCGGGCAACAGTAGGCCTACGAAATGCACGATCGAGAGCCCACGACAGTTCTGCTTTGTGGATCAGGAAAAGCCAGTCTTGTTGTCAAGACCTTAAACCTCAAGACCAAGGCCAAGACTTTGAACCTCAAGACCAAAACCAAGACCAAGACTTTGAACCTCAAGACCAAGACCAAGATCGACTTTGAACCCCAAGACCAAGACCGAGAACAAGACCGAAAAAATCCCAATCAAGTCAAGACTTCTACTCCTTACTAAAAAATTGTCAAGTCGTAATACTCGATCGCTATTTTAATAAAAACGTGAGTTTTTTTTATTTTATTCAAGCAAATTAACTGTAGGCCCTAAGTGCAGAGTGCAGACAATTCCGAATTCGTATTTACAAAAGTCCTTCATGCAAAATATTATTCCAGTATGCCTTTTGTATTTTATAAAAACCAATTCGCTCAGAATTTTGTGACCAAGTGCTTGAAAAGCTACTGTGTGCGCCAACTGCCAACGACTCCAGCACCTGTAGAATGTAGGCTATTTTTGCTTAGCGGAATTTGTATGATATGCTTCACTAGGCACTACAATTTACAAGTATGATATGCTTCACTAGGCACTACAATTTGTATGATATGCTTCACTAGGCACTAGTGAAGCATATCATACAAATTCCGCTAAGCAAAAATAGCCTACATTCTACAGGTGCTGGAGTCGTTGGCAGTTGGCACACACAGTAGCTTTTCAAGCACAGGATATAATTGTAGGCCTACAAATTGTGAGTCTTTTTAAATCCTCCCGTGGTTTATCGACTGGCTTTAGAAAGAAGTCTCAGCATGACTTACAGCATAGCTGTTGCTGCTGCCGATGAGTTTTCCTGACCAACAAGACTTGCATCCGTCCGTAAATAGGCCCTATAATTGTCGAATGGCGCAAATAGGCCTAGGTTTGATAATTTTTTTAATTCTTGAGTTTTGTTAAATGACTGTTCATATTGACAGCCGAGTCTTGGTCTTGGTCTCGCTAGATTCAATGTTCCAGAGTTAGGCCTACTTCAAAGTCAGCTGTTTTTAAACTCGTGCTATTTGGATAGCATATGGACGCGATCGATATAGGCCTACCTGGCTGGAGGTCCGTGACGTTATACTCCAGTGATGCATAGGCCTAAATTATAATTATATATTATACCCAGTGGCGGCGATCTTGTCTGAGAGGGGGGGGGGGACAAAGTCGGCCACGATCTCGTCGACGACCTTTTTTTTAAATCTTGTCCCCAAAAAATTTTTTTTCCCACTTCATCTCCCAAGAATATTTCCCTTTCATCTTCGAAAAAAGTTGATGACCTTTTTTTAGTCATTGACCTCAGTTCTCCTACACAAATTTTCTACGATCTCGTCTTCCAGAAACCGAAAAAATCACATCTCATCGAAAAAAGTTGATGACCTTTTTTCATGACTTTTTCCTGAATCACCCTTCCTTATGTCAACAACCTTATTATTTTTTCCGAATTCATCTCCAACAACATTTTTTTTCCTCTTCCTTTTTTCCCTTCTTTTCTTCACTTACACAATTTTATCTCTTTTATTCTTTAAATTTTGGGGGGGGGACAATTCTGCTAAAAGACTACTTTTCTGCTCAAAATGGCACTGAAAACTCGTTTTCGCCCTCACACACAGTTGCATTTGTTGACCTTTTTTGGTGTATCTTCAAAATTTGGGGGGGGTCCGATGCATGGCGTGTCCCCCACTCCTAAAGGTGGGGGGGTCTTGTCCCCCTCGACCCCCCGGGATCGCCGCCCATGATTATACCTACATAGAATGCTATGCATACGAATTCAACATAATTTTCAATACAAACAGGTATGAGGGATAGGCCTATAAATGAGGCTTACATAATATAAATAATACATACATAAATGATAGGCCTATACATATATAGGCCTACATACTTATACATACCGTTCGCGCCAGCTCCCATCAGGCCCGCCGAGAGGGAGGGGCAGGGGGGGCAAATGCCCAGGGGCCCTGCGATTTTCTGGTGATTTTTAGGGGCCCGGGCCGGGCCCGCAATCAACTTTTCTCATAAAGCCTACTGATAGTTTAGGGGCCCGTGACTGCTCTGCCTAGGGGCCCGGAATTTCTGTCGGTGGCCCTGGCTCCCATAGGCTACCTCCTAAAAGTGTTCCGCGCGAGTTGTAGACCGAGCCAACAAAGCCGAGATACACTTTACTGGAAGCGCTGAATTCCAGTCTCAAATCAACCGGGTGGGCGACGTACATCTCTGCTAGCTGTGGAGATATGCAGGTGCTTCAAATCGATCCGTCGTGCCTTCTCCAGATATGTTGTCCTCGAGACCAAGGTTTTGGTCTCGAGTGCACTCGAGTTCGTTTTTAAAAGTCTTGGTCTTGGTCTTGGTCTTGAGACCAAAAGTCTTGGTTTTGGTCTTGAGGTTCAAAGTCTTGGTCTTGAGGTTCAAAGTCTTGGTCTTGGTCTTGAGGTTCAAAGTCTTGGTCTTGGTCTCGCAAGACCAAGACCAAGACCGGCTGTCAATATGAACAGTCATTTAACAAAAATCAAGAATTTAAAAATTTATCAAGCCTGTTTGCATCATAGCCTACGACAAATACGTAGGGACGGATGCAAGCCAATTGTTGGTCAGGAAACCCATCGACAGCAGCAGCTAGCTATGCTGTGTCTGGAAACCCTGTCGAGACTTTTTCAGGATTTCAAAAAGGCTCACGATTTGTACATTACATCAAGTGCTTGAAAAGCTACTGTTTGTACCAGCGACTTCAGCACCTGTAGCCTAGAAAGTATTATTTCACATGGCGGAATTTTTATGAGACCCCACAACTGGCCACAAGGGACGTCATGGTAAGAAAATTCTGAGCGAATTGTTTTTTTACAAAATACAAAAGGCATTTGGAATAACATTCTGCATGAAGGACTTTTGTAAATACGAATTCGGAATTCTCTGCAGTCTGCATTTAAAGTTAATTTGCCTGAATAAAATGAAAGATTCACGCTTTCATTAAAATAGCGAGTAGTCCGACTTGACAATTTTTTAAGGAAAAGAAGTCTTAATTGGGCTGAATCTGATTTTTGGGTCTTGGTCGTCTCGGTCTTGGTCTCGAGGTTCAAAGTCTTAGTCTTGGTCTTGGTCTCGAGGTTCAAAGTCTTGGTCTTGGTCTTGGTCTCGAAGTTCAACGTCTTGGTCTTGGTCTTGAGGTTCAAAGTCTTGGTCTTGGTCTTGAGGTTTAAGGTCTTGACAACAAGACTGGCCTTCTCGTGTATTGGACAATCCTGCTGGAACAGTCTTCCATTGCAAATACGTTCTGTTGCATTTGGCTATTTGCAGCAACCACTTTCAAACTGTTTCAAAACGCACTTGTCATATAACTAGCTGGGACTAACATTCGCAAGATAGAACCATGCACATGTGCAGCGCTTTTGTGGGGTTCATTTAAACGCGATATATTAAGTATCCTGATACATACATACATACATACATACATACATACATACATACATACATACATACATACATACATACATACATACATACATACATACATACATACATACATACATACATACATACATACATACATACATACATACATACATACATACATACATACATACATACATACATACATACATACATACATACATACATACATACATACGCACACATACATACAAGTTTTTCATTTTTCCCAAAGGTGTCAGTAAATGCGATGGTCTGAGACCTGGCGCCCTCTACTGAATGTTTGCTAATCGGCTTCTTTTGCAAAGTAGCATACGTAATAAAAATTACGCTTCTATTTAATTTTATCTCAGACATATGCGATTTAAATTTGGAGGAAAACTTTACAACACTCTTAAACTAACTACTTGTGACTATTGTTTATAAGAGGAAAATTTATCCGGCACTGAAAAAGCACCAAGTTGTTCAGTATGGTGACAAGAAAACATAGGCTAGTGTGGCCAAGTGGACAATCGTATAAAAAGGAGATCAGTACATGTATTCAGGTATTGGTATAACTGGTCAACTCTGTGAAGGATGAGAACTTGTGGAACAGGTTGGTGGTGAGTTTGAACAAGAATTAAGAAAACTGATCGAGACTGAAGATTTTTACGGTTTAACTTAGGAGGAAAACGGGTCTGATGTAAGAGGTGTCAGTCGACAGTAGAGGATCTAGGATTGCTTGCGTGTTGGGCAAAGGGATTTCCAAGAGGGTGCCACGATCTAGTGTCAAAATTTTTAATGCATTGTAAGTTAGTGTTAGTATAGGTCTATTTGAAATATTGTCACATGTGGAGTAGATTAGTAATATATACTATCTCATAAACAATATATGTTTCAAAGTGACGAAATAGTTCGGGACGAAATGTTGCACCCCACCATACACGGGTCTGGTCTGGGGGCGTCGGTACATAATCAAGAGGGGAGCGAGGGCGAATCACCTCTGCCCGGGAGCCTATAGCTAACTCCTCCACCGGTGCAGGTATACGTTACAAATTAGGGATATGATCCATCGCCAAATTTTGAAAGTATTGTGGGTAACGACATGGTTGTGATGCAGTGCCATAATTATGTTCTAGGCTGCAATAGGCCTAATCCAAAGCTCGATATTAAATTAGTTGTTAAATGTATTAATTGTCAAAGTGAAACGTACCAATGTACTGAATACTAATTGTAAAAGTGAGAGATGTCGTTTAGGCCTCTATGCCATTCTATGGGTAAAATGTAACCGTTTGAATGGACTAGAATGTCGTCGTGTTAATCAAGTAGACCCTAATTCAGCGGCTTTTAATCTAGGGCGTCGGGGTTTCGCCGCAGTCAATCTTAAGACCTACAGAGCCGCATTAAAGCTAGTGCGGGCCGGGTGCCGTGATTACCTATATGGCCATCAGCGCGGGACCCAAATACAAGTACAATAACATTTTCAAAATATATTTATGAAAATGCGGGCCCCTCAAAACTGCGGGCCCGGGTGCTGCAGCATCCTTGCACCCCCTTAATTCGAATGCCGGACAGTTACCCCCTGGACATATTCCCCCGGACATATTCCCCCGGACACTTTCCCCCAAACTGAGTAGGTCATTTCCCCCGGACAAATTCCCCCCTCTGTGGATTTATGTATGTATGTATGTATGCATACAGTATACCTACCCATATTATTAGACTCAAACTCAAATTTCGACATTTCAACACGATTTTTGTCAAAAAATGTATAACACACAATGTGAACTATATGTTCGAAACTAAGAAACAAACTATTTACCGAGTAAATCTACAACACAATATGTCTGGCAGGATGTTGAAATACATAGAGGTAACAAAAAACGAACAAAATAAAAATAAGTTTAATATATATATATATATATAGAGAGAGAGAGAGAGAGAGAGAGAGAGAGAGAGAGAGAGAGAGAGAGAGAGAGAGAGAGAGAGAGAGAGAGAGAGAGAGAGAGAAGAGAGAGAGAGAGAGAGAGAGAGAGAGAGAGAGAGAGAGAGAGAGAGAGAGGGAGAGAGAGAGAGAGAGAGAGAGAGAGAGAGAGAGAGAGAGAGAGAGAGAGAGAGAGAGAGAGAGAGAGAGAGAGAGAGAGAGAGAGAGAGAGAGAGAGAGAGAGAGAGGGTTGGAGAAAACTGACGTCGTTGGCTCTGGTCTCCGATCCGCAGCAATGAGGATGGTCACGATGATGATATATATGTCATAAATATATATATATTTCATATGTCATTATAATATATATATATATATATATATATATATATGCGCATTGACTACAGGGTCTCTCCACTAGTTAAGCGTTGTCTGGAGGGACATGCCCCCCCATACCTGCGGGAATTGTGTCGCCCTACCTCGGGGGTCTTGCGGCGATCTGCTCTTCGCTCGGCTGACCAGGCCAAGCTCTTGGCCCCCGCAAGCGGACAGCCCTTATGCAGCCCCGTTCTTTTTCGGTCGCTGGCCCCGCAACCTGGAATGGCCTTCCTGTTGCACTCCGCCTGGTCCCTACGACTCACACTACCTTGTTTCTTACAAACTTGAAAACTAATCTCTTTAGCCGTGGTTGGACTAGGTGCGCTTCTGAGTAGATCACCTTGAAGGGGCGCTATATAAAAATTATATATATATATATATATATATATATACTTGTGACTTACGTGTTATTTGGAAGAGGTATGCATCAAATGAAAATCTAGAAATTCTAGATACTGTACGTTTCCAAATGTCGTTCAGACGAAGTACCAGGAAATTTTTCCGTTGATTTTGAACCATTTGAACCATTTGAACTAGGAACTGTTCAACAGCCTCAATAACTATTTTCCATCAGTATCTATTGAGCAGTACCACTGGGTTAGAAACCCATTCGTAGAATTAATTCTTCTCTGGGTCAGATCAATTTGAAAGAGGAGTAGGCCTAATAGTTGATGGCGAAATGCAATAAAATGCAGTAGTTCGCCGATATTCTTTCTGTGCATTACACTAGATTGCTAAAGTATGTATTTGTAATGTAATATTATAGCCTGCACCAGAAGTGCAAATAACTGATAGGCCTATTCAAAGTTTAAAATTATAAAATCTAGATAATATCCCAACATTGTAAGTCACCTTAATTGTTACGATTAATGTAGGCCTAATTATTAGGCTTACATTTATTTCTTTGAAAAATTACAGGTGAAATGCGCTGGGTTCGTGAGCAAATGAGTGGTTTGTGTAAGGTTCCGTCAGTACAAAATGAATCAAAGCAATGTAAATTACCCAGTCTTATTATAGGCTTATAAGCTTTACGGACGTTATAGTCAATGTAACGTCGTTAATCCGATTAATAATCATAGCGTTACGGTTACCTGTATCTAATTTATTAATTTGTTTTGTTATTGCAATTGGCCATTTAAAATTAGTGGGTTATAGATGCTTGTGTGTTGTTTCCCATTGTTGTTGTTGTTGTTTTCGTCGTCGTGGTCGTTGTTTTTGTTATTACACAGTTGCTGTTTTGACCCGCAGTAGAGAGAATATCTAAAGGCTCTAAGTAAATTTCCATGACATCAAAACATTAATCATATTGAAAATCGCGATGGCTAAAGTAACAACATTCTGTCCATTCATTTAGACGCGTTTACCGTTTTACTTCTCTAGCGCCGACAGCAGACCAAAGTGTAGGTTCGGCTCATAATAGGCTTGTCTAAGAGGGAAGCTTTGTAATATTCGTGGTACTTGGACCGCACGCGCGAGCCGGTGGGCTACTTTTGGGCTGCCCTTGTAGTTGAATCTGCGGCTATATTTAGTAGGACCGATCCGCGGCCTGGAGGCCGGGACCGCCACTTCTCCTTCACACTGATATTATTCGCTCGCTATCGATCCGCGGCGCGTGGGCTCGTGCAGCATCCCCCTCTCCCCGAACCCCGCCTCCACTTGGTCGACAGACAGAGAAATAGAGAGAGAGAAAGAGTGACAGAGAGACATAGCCTGCTGCACAAATTGGACCGGTCACGGCTTGCCTTGTATTATTGCCGGGCTGATAGGCAACGTGGCCGCCGCCGCCGACACCGCTGCCGCCTCCGCCGTCTGCCTCCATTAGCAGCGGGCGATGCTCCACATTCGCCTATAAACACAAACAGATATCGAGGCAGACGCACGGGGCAGAAAACACGCACGCAGTGAAACCGTCTGACCTGCACCGCGGCCCTGTTTTCGTTTATACGTCGCAAATGCTTCTATTATTGATCAATCGTCTCGCCATACGCAGTCCAGCCCGGCGCCTTTAGTCGAAGTCTAAGCGTAATCTGGGCCCAGCAGCACTATGGAACGCCGACGCCGCTACCGCCGTCAGAATTACTATGACGCCTAAAAAGTTTCCATTGCCTTAAGATGATGTCATAAGGCGTGCGACGCTCGAGTCATCGCGACTACCGGGTGAGTAATTGAGATTTTTACGCGTCTCAGCATGTCGGGGTGACCTATTAACATGTCCGGGAGAAGACAGCGCGCTCAGCGAAACTGGGCTTGCTAGGCCAGCGCTGACTGACCGGGTACGGATTAGAGGTATTAACGGAAGAAATGAACGCTCGACGAGGGAGCAATCTGGCTAGAAAACGGCGTACCTACTCAATAAAATGTTGAGTACTGTTGAAAATTTAAGTGCACGATTGATGTTGTTCAAGTGGGTAGAGAAGGTCATTGTGAGTAGGACGTCATCTGAACTATTGGGCCTCTCTTGTTTTGTATCTGACCTTGTAATTCTTTAATATTTGAATGCGAATGCAAGGATGTAGGCCTATACGCGTATATACATAGAGATGCATATATATTACGTACTCATGTATGTATGTATGTATGTATGTATGTATGTATGTATGTATGTATGTATGTATGTATGTATGTATGTATGTATGTATGTATGTGAATTGTGAATGCAAGTTTCAAGACACATTAAATTATAAGACAGTGTCAGTCAGTGTATGTAGGGGAGTGGTGAATACCCGATACCCCAATCCCCGAAATATAATTTCGCCGGATCCCCAAAATTCATTTTCTAAGCTGAAACAAAATTATTTACACAAATGTAACTTTTAGAGATTTTGTAAATATACTATTCAGCATAATTATGGACCCATTAGTCTATTATTAGTTTTCAAGAATGAAACGCTTGGTAGACAAAACTGTTTTTGGGAATTCAGTCAATTTTACGTAAATTCACCAGTTTTGGGGAATCGGGTTTCTGGGATTCGGGTAACTGGGTCTTGTATGTAGGCATGCATGTGTGTACTTGTGTAGGTAAGTATGTGTGAAACTCTTACCTCCTTTTGACTAACCGCACTGACCTGACATAGCACTCTTGACTAAGCTGGTGCCCTGCACTTGGCTTTCCAGTGGCACTTTAGAAGTTTGGAGTTTACGATTATGATTACAATCTATGTATATGCATGTACAATCTACATGCATATAAGTACATTTGAATGTATTGTACATGAAATATATGTATGTATGACATTGTATGTGTATGTAACTGAGCACACATGTGTTTATACATATGCAATGCATATACATATATACATACATACAGATGCATGTGTATTATATGTGTGTAACACATGTATATATGCATGTATGTTATATGTATACAATACCTGTGAGAGCTTAATGAAGGTCCTATATAAATGCCCAGATAAAAAATGTACGACTGCTTCTGAACATTCATGTAGCACCTTTCAGGAATTTCTAAAAGGTGCTCGATATACATGCATTTACCTATTTACATGTAGCCTTAGTATCGGCATATATACAGGGTGGGCCAGTAGGAATGCACCAACTTTGACGCCTTATAACTTGAATAATTTTTATCTGAGCGTCTTGTCCAATATATCAGATTGAAGATAATTATCCATTTTTTGATTCTGCAAAATATCTACGAGATAATGTTACGACTTTATGAGATAATGCTATTAATATTCGATGTGCCATTTTCTGGCCATAAAACTGCAAGAAAAAACAAAAGTTTGAAACTGAAGACGTCAGTTCTAAACAGTCACTTAGTACTAACAATTAATATCTTGAGTTAATTTATTTTCAGTCAAACAAACACTCAATATGTCCACCACGTGCTCGGACTCTTACTCGTCCCTGGATTGTTGTCTTGGCTGGAAATTAACTCTTGGACTTGTGCAATGTTCGCTTCTGTGCGCGCAGAACGTTTGCGACCACAGTTGCGGCTGTTAGACGTTCCCGTAGCATCAATTTGTTTAATCAATCGATCTAGAGCATATTTATTCCATTTTCTAGAAGGGAATTCTATCATCATCTGATGTGCATTGTATCCTTTTTCTGCTCTTAAAATTCGGATTAAAATTCAATCATCTTCCGTGAGCGGCGCCATGATGTTCAAAATTTACATTCAAAATTGAGAGGTGTGTGCCGCACCGAAATTTTATAACAAAGGTGTCGTATATCAGTGCAAGATTTGACACAGTAGTAGAGTGGATGATTACTTTCAATTTGGTATATTGGGCACGATGTTCGGATAACAATTGTTCAAGTTATATCCATTCAAAGTTGGTGCATTCCTACTGGCCCACCCTGTATATGTATTTATGTGTGTGTGTATATATATATATGTTTATTTATATATATGTTTATATATATATTATATATATGTTTGTATATATATATATGTTTGTATATATATATATATATATATATATATATATATATATGTATGTGAAGGTGGAGGTTCTGTGAGGAATTTGGTGTCAAATGTTTTGGATTGTTTCCTTTTAAATTCCACCACCACTTCCATTTGATGTTACAGTATATGTTGTCGTCTTCCCATGGGTGATGACGATCAGCAGGCAACAGAAAATCTAATTTTCTGCATGATCTCATAACCATATTTTCGTAACCAATACACCGTTATAAACTCGTACAGGATTGCAGTGGTTAATGGATGTGCATGCTAAGCCCAAGATCAATACAAGACTGTCTCTGACTCATCGGAGACGTCTTCTCTCTTGCTCGCCTTCAAGGCATTGCATGGAGCGACGCCAGATTATCTTAGGATGTACTGCTTAGACATGCCATCAGCAGGGGCTGGGCTTCTGCGGCTGAGATCATGTGTTAAAGATGACCTACGCATGCGTATGTCGAAGACGTGTGTTGGGGACAGTAATTTTTCAACCGCCGGCCCCAAGTGTTGGAACATTCTTCGATTCGCTCTGCTGACTCGGTTGAGTCTTTCAAGACTAAATTTAGGACTTTTCTGTACACTAAGGCATATCTCATATTAGTGATTTTGTTGCGATTTTGTTGTGACGGCGCCCTTGTAACGGCATGGCTGTGTTACAGCACCTTAGATATTGTCCATGTTGTTGTTGTTATTATTATTATTATTATTATTATTATTATTATTATTATTATTATCATTATCATCATCATCATCATCTTGGGTGCAAGGAAGTCCATGCAAGGAATGACCGTCAAGCTATATGCGCTGATCTGAATAAGTGTATAGGGCAGGGATGGTGAACCTAATGTACGCGTGCCCTAAGCGGCACGCGTTCAAATTTTTTGGGCACGTGGAATTCAGAGCGTCCCCCAAAATTTCAAAATTAGAAATACAAAATCCCTGTAGGAATCCACATTTTCTTTTTTGAAGGACTTTATTTTAACAACCATTCAAAAGCAATGTTTGAAATAACATCTTTAATTTTTTACACTTTGTTAACTAAAACCTATATGAGAAAAATAATTATACACTGTGCAAAATTCCGAGGGGCACGCGACGGTATTTTTAAAAATTATTTAGCAGCATTTTGGCGCGCACCTTAAAAAAGGTTCACCACCTCTGGTATAGGAGTTACTGCTCTGGACAAGGGGAACTGAGTGACTCCACCTGATTAATAAGTGCATGACAACAGTATTTTAAAAGACGTTCAAGTTTACGCAACGTTTCAACTTTGAATCCAAAGCATTATTTGAAAACTAACAGTCAAAACAGTCTTGAATTATATAGTTTCTAGCTTACAAAATTAATTGCCTTTCTTACATTCATCTGCCTGCCTGCAGATTAATTCAAGAAAACTCGATCATGGTGTTGACTTGCCTAATTTCATAAAATTGCCTCGCTCCTAAAAATTCTACAGTTCTAGTCCATGTTACCAGAACAGTTCAGGTGGCTTGACATACTGAATATTTTCATTAATATTGTTCAGTCGGCTATTCTAGTTCAGTTTGCTCAACCTGCCCTTTAATGTAATGTGTGCTAGGAACAGACACTGTTGTGGCAACAACGTCAGGTGTCTAGTTGCTTCAAAAAAGCCAAATTAATGCAAAGTGATGGTGGCTAATCATTGGATAATTTACGTTTATAAGAGTACATAAGTGTCTGATGTTTCCAGAAGTTACATTTGAGAGTGATCTCCTTTTCCACTTCAGCATGCTCATATCCTAATTCAAACTGATCGATTGTTGTCCTCTACTTCAGACTGGGCGATCTGCTATTCACTATTCAATTACTCAATCTTTACTCTAACAAAGGCTGCCTACTTAATGGTATTTCTCAGGATGCTTGATATATTATGTAAAATAAATCACTCGTGCACGCTCTAGTTTTAATTGTTTGATCACCTCATGTGGTTGAGTTTGCTCGATGTTCAATTCTGCTTCAGATTGCTAGCGCTCGTATGCAGAATGCTTGATCTGTTCGAGATCAGATTACTCGTCTCCTATCCTTCTCCAGATTGCTCAGTAATAATTTTATCCAGTTCACGTTGCTTGTTCGTGTATGCGGCATATGCCTCTGCATTTAGGTTCACTTTCACAGAAGGCTGTCTAGATTTCGCTGTATCCGTAGACTGAAATTATTCCTCTCTTAGGCACAAGTCAACAGCTCCAGAAATTCGATTGGCTGATTAAGTGGATTGACTGGCGATCAATCTGACATGCAGCTTGGACGTAAATGTTGAATTCACCATATCCTCTGACCGTGCTTAAACCATATGCAAATTAGTTCACTGTCACATTCAGAATATTTGTAGAATCAGATCTTGCATGCCTGAAACAGTCTGTCTCACTCGCAACTGTTATCGTTTCTTGGCATCTTGACTACTGCAACTCGCTGCAACTCGTCTATACTATTTCAGTACACAAGGCAATCATGTTGTTAAAATTTGCACAAGTACATACTGCTATAAATTCTCTGGCCAGAGCCATATTAAAACCTGTTAACATCAACCATGTATTGCACCAATGTTGCTCTCATTACACTAGTTGCCCTTTGACCAAAAAAATCATCGAATTCTTTGTTTAAAATCTGTATTATAGTTAAAACATTCCATTTAAAGCAGCCGAGTCTCCAATTTGCTTACCCGTAGTGTCAGCAAATGCGTGTAGTGCACGCGATCAACGGATAGTCTGATTCTTGCTGTGCCTTGCTCCAAAACAGTGTTGGGATCTTGACTGTTCTTGATGGCTGGTCCAAAGCTTAAGAATTCACTGTCTAGTTTTGTCTGTTCTGTCCGTTCACCAATCGTCATTCAGAACTAAACGTAAGACTGAGATCTGTTTCAGCTGCTTAACCTCTGTAGCTTGACTTCTTGTTTGTCTGACTTGCCGGAATTCAATCTGGCTTCTCTAACGAATTATGACTTGACTACAATTTCACTTGTAGTTTATGCGTTATGAAACGGCGCTATAGAAGTAATTAGATTAGATTCGGTGACCTATGAACCGCATTTTGAAAAGTACCAAGAGGCGCCGTACGTCATATGCGTATACGGACATGCATACATACATTCGTACATACACACAGGCTGTACATACATACTGTAATATATACATACTAGATACATACGCTGCATGCATTTAATACGCCGAAATGATATCCTTTAAGGTGTCAGACAATGCAGAATATTCATCATCGGCAGGCGCTAATTTGTAGTAATACTAGCCTACTCTGACTATGTGTACACGAAACATCGAGCACTGGCTTAGCTAGGAGTGGGCTGGTGTGTATAATGGTCCTCCGCGCCGGCTTCGAGTGCGTCAGGTGCGCGCTTGTAACAGTAGCTGATGATTCTGACTTCGCTGCCAGCCGTGCCAAGAAAACACAAAGCAGTTTAAAGTAATATTATTGCAAATAATTTCCGACGTAAGTTGTTGCTGTGTTATTGTCCAAAATGACCTGGCTTATGATATTGACTTCGTGAACAAAGTTCATTCTAAGGTATCATTGTGGATCTTCTTCGCGATTTCTCCTTTATAAACACAGAACTTTATAAACGCTCGATAAAACGGATCTCGATGATAGCGTTGATCAGTTTTCAACAGCACAAGACAGAAAACTGATGTCTGGTGGACTTTGGATTTACGGGTATTTTCTTCAATTTTAACTAATTTTATATATTTGTTGCTGCTATTTCTGTACAAAAGTGACCATATCTGTGCATTCTGTGTTGATGCGGCCAATCGGTTTTATAGTAGAAGGGCACAAATTACATAGCCTACCGTATTCTTGGTTGCCGAAAACTTTCGTTATTCCTTTGGGGTGGAATAACAGGCCTAAACGCCACCAGTCTTCTCGGGAATTCTGTTTTAATAACCTCGTTCTGTTCATTACTTAGTTAAAGCACTTGCTATGGTCGCAGTCTGAATTTAAGGAGCGCATGGTTTGTCCGTAAACGCTATAACAATGACTGTTGGTAGACGCTGGTGGATAGGGTTGTTGAAGATCTTGAGAGTCGAGGTTGCATTGAATAGGTATATACATGTTACGTATGTACGTACATGTGTAGGTAAAACGTATGTGTAGACAATACGTGTATTTTACCTATGTGTTAATATATATATATATGTATATATATACATGTATATACGTATATATATATATAAAAGTGAAGAGCAATACCGTAAACTAACCATGTGTATAATGACGTATTGGCGATTTCATGTTTCTTAGCTCTGGCACGTGAGGGCGGGTGGGCCAGCTCTTTCCCTCGCCGCTACCTTCTGTGTACTCAATCTATTGCCGATTCTGCTAGGGGCGCAAGTAGAGCAGAAATTTCGAAATGTCTTTCGGCATAATGGGGAGTTTAAATCAAATAGGACACGATACATAGATTACACGTGCACCTACACACACAGACATATATATATATATATATATATATATATATATATATATATATATATATATATATATATATATATATATATATATATATATATATATATATATATATATATATTAACAGACAATAAACCGGATTGAGGGTCTCGATCTTTGTAACCGTAGCAATGATATTCAGAGCATTTCTGCTTTCATTGGGGTGAAGCAAAACCCCTTCCCCCGGCAGTCGCTTTACCCCGCTAGCCCAGTCCCCAGAGTGGTGCAGATTGTGATCTATGTAAATGATGTCTGATACCATTATGCGAGTTTGTACTGGCATTCTGTTAATATATTCCACGGTTCAGTGGCGTCATCTTTAGATGGGTACCGCTGGAAGGAACTTTTGCAGACGAAGAATACACTTATGGGCGATTGGGCGAAATGATAGGGGGGGGAGCTATATTCAGACTTACGTCCACCGTTGTTGATACGAAGAGGCCATTAAACAGTTACACTGCATGGGTCACTAGTTGGATAGTAGCCACCATTTTAAATAAGTGTGGCCTTTAAAGCTGTTAAGAAATTTTCACACTGAATAGAGTCCAGGGGTGTCCAACCTTTTTAGGCGGAGGGCCACATCACCATTTTTCTAAGACTCCAAGGGCCGGAGTAAACATTTTGGCATTTATGAATCAAAACAACATATTCGCATACTACCACAGAATTCTTATTCGCCTACGGTAGCCCTATACTCCTATAGTACCTATACTCAGTATACTGGTATAGTGGTATACATTAGTTACAAATACAAATACTGTTACAACAGTTACAGTTACACAGTTACAGTATCATATAGCTGCGTGCTAAACACTGCTAGTGAGATAATTGGCATTGTTTTTGTTTACACATGTAGTCTATATCAGCATCAACAGTTGATGTAGATATTCTGAGTAGTCCGGTTAAATGTCCATCGGTTAAAACCGATCTTGATTTTGTTTTAATATTGGTCATTTTAGAGAACAGCTGCTCGCAGCAGTATGTACTACCAAAGAGTGCACTATATCTAAGCGCAAGAATGGACAAATTGGGAAAAGTTTCTGGAGATACATAGTTCCTATAAAATGTGAGAAGGTCATGTTCCTTGAAAGCTCTCTTCATGTGGCTGTCATTTTGAATGTCAATAATTTCCATCTGCAGTGTTTCAGTAACATTAGCAGGATCTGCTCCAAATGGTTCACCAAATAACTTCATATCATTATAGTGCGCTTGGAAATCTTTAAACCTGTTTGTAAATTCATCTAAAAGGCGGGCAAGTACTTCTGAATACTTGGCATGATTCACTGTTTGTGTAGGCCTGGTTAACAATGTTGGAAAATGCACCACTTCTTTCAAGCTCATTTGTTTTTGAAGAAGCTGTAATTTTTGAGAAAATGCCAAGACTTGCTCATACATTTTGTTGGCCAACTGATCTTTTCCCTGAAGTTTGACATTCAAATCAGCCAGCAATTTAGTAATATCCACCAAAAATGCCAAATCATTCAACCATACATTGTCATTCAAGAAGTCTATCTCTTTTCCTTTGCTTGAAAGAAAAGTTTTAATTTCCTCCCGCAGTGACCAGAACCTGCTTAACGTGGCTGCCCTGCTCAACCAGCGAACCTGGCTGAAATAAATCATGTCAGAAAGATCTGATGCAACTTCCTGAAGAAACGCTTGAAACTGCCGATGATTGAGACCTCGAGATCTGATGAAGTTAACTGTTGAGACAACTTTCTCCATAACATCTTTCATGTCTAAAACTTTAGCACACAGCTGCTCTTGATGAAGAATACAGTGATGTGAAATTATGTCATGAGTAACTGATTTCAGCATTAGCGCTATAAATCCATTGTATTTTCCAGTCATCGAAGGAGCTCCATCTGTAGTTAACCCACAAAGCTTATCCTCAGGGAGACCGAATTTGGCCAAGACACGTTTAACTTCATCAAAAACATCCTTTCCCGTTGTTGTGCCCTTCATCGGGCAG
This sequence comes from Allolobophora icterica, assembly GCA_963556255.1. NCBI lineage: Eukaryota > Metazoa > Annelida > Clitellata > Crassiclitellata > Lumbricidae > Allolobophora > Allolobophora icterica. Next base: position 31,489,985 of record OY744605.1, on the reverse strand, counting down.
AGGTCAAGAAGTTCCTCAACAACGACGAAACGCTTTGTCACGCCTCTAACAAATATAGCTAGTTGAGCGGTATCACTTAAATCTGTGCTCTCATCCAGTGCCAAACTGTAAAATTGGCACTCGTCAAGTCTCTTAACAAGATTTTCTTGAATGTTGGAAGCTAGTCATCAACCCGTCTCGCTATAGTTTGATGTGACAGACAAGTATTTTCAACCGTAGACATTTTATCTGGAGCGGTCGCGTTAATAAATATCCGCAGGCAGTCTTTTACAAATTCCCCATCGGAAAACGGTTTCCCCCTCTTTGCTATAGCTTCAGCTATCAAAAAGCTCACTTTTGTCGCTGATTCCGAAGTACTACTTGCAACTTTAAAAAACTTCTGTTGTCCCGTTAGACTTTGTTTCAAAGAGCTGACTCTGTCGCTTCGAATTTGGCCAGTCAAACAGTCATACTTAGCAGCATGCTTTGAGGAATAATGTCGCTTAATATTATATTCCTTATTGACTGCTATAGTGTCCTGACAAATAAGACATATAATACTTCCCAGCTGATCAACAGCGAAAAATTCCTCGGTCCACGAATTCTTAAAAACTCTGCATTCAGAATCAATTTTTCGTTTTTTGCTTGCACTTGTAGACGCTGCCATTTTATTATCATCGGAACGTCAATACCCAAGACTCCCCCAAGAGCTATTATAATAAGGAGAACTTCATGTTATGTGAAGCAAAGACTTATGGGAAATTTCTAGACTACGCTGTGGCTGAATGTTAGCACGCAAAAGTCGTATTTTTCAATACAAATTTTTATACTTTACAAAAAGTTTACATTAAGCATGGGGTTTACAGACTTCTGAAATAAAAAATTGAATATTTAGAAAGGCGTGGCGGGCCGGATGGGATCATTCGGCGGGCCGGATTGTGGCCCGCGGGCCGTAGGTTGGACAGCCCTGGAATAGACTATTACTGCAAAAACGGAAAGGCTGACAAAGTGAAAAGTTTAGCGGTTTTTACTCTAGTCGGTAACTAATTCCCTTCGAAGAAGTGCTGTGTAAATGTAAGAGTTTCGAGGCTTTCTGGTCAGCTACTTTGATGGAAGTATATACTTTGTGCTGTCAACTTGTCAAGAAATTTATTGCGGGACTGAATTAATGAATGAATGAATGAGTCAAGGGACGTCTTATGACAACATAGGTCTTTGACTTCTTCCCTTTTGTTGTTGATTCGGTGAATTTATTGCCGGACGATGTACACCGACTGTAGGTCTTTGACTTCTTCCCTTTTGTTGTTGATTCGGTGAATTTATTGCCGGACGATGTACACCGACCCATTGTATACGTGCATTGACCCGGTGGGTTTCAGTGTTCAATTGTACCAACTTAGTTTATGAGCTGATTAGATGTATTTATTACCAACGATCAGTCTGAGTATGTATGTGTGTATGTATGTGTGTCCCTATGTGTGTCTTTGTGTATTGTATTGTGTATGTGTAGGCCTACATGAATTGTTTAAAGTGACTAAGTTGTAACATCTACACAAACAGGCGTATTATTTCTAGTCGGGCTGCAAAGAATGATTGTTGAGACTCTGACGGGGCAATGTAGGTGGAGTTTACTAGTAAGCACTCGCAGTCAGTCGCTAAGTAGTTAAAGACTAAATAAGTTAGCGAGTGACTAAGTCGCTTAGACGTCGACTGACACCGACTTGCTATCGACATTCAATATAATGCATTTTACCGCATGCTGCGCTGACAGTACATGCCGTCATTTCCGTGGGCATTAGTTGGGACTCGTGTGGGCTCTACGGGTCTAATATGGGTCCTATATGGGCTCCACTCAATGTAGGCATGCTGACAGAGGACAGACCGATGACTGTGAAATGTTAGTGTGAATCTATGAAAGGTGACTGACGCATTTAAGTGTTTAAAAAAGGAATACAGTACAAGACTATTCAAGTCCAATGCCGGATTTCTCTGGGGAGCGCAAATGGCCGCCTATTTTCCCCAATTTTACAAACATCAATTTCCTGGTTTTATACCCCTGCAGTTATACCGCTGGTTGAAGTCGTCGATACTAGTGTATTTTCAGCGAGACGTTTGCATGTAGGAAGAGACGCCATAGTCGATGAAAACAAGTGCGTGACGTCAGGTAATGTGACCGACATCTAAGTGGTGGTAATAAGGATAGCTAGTAAAGTAGTAAGTAGGCAGGTAGTAAGGTAGTAAGTAAAGAATTGGCGATCTGATATCGACTGATTGTTAGACTGTTAGTCTGCTGCACTGTGACTGACTCGTACCTTATACCGTAAGCAATTGTTGCCAGTGGCGCCGCCACACGCCAAAAGTGGACGCAAAGTCGCAAACATAACTATTTAAGACATAAAACATTGCCAGTCATTTTGGTCAATCAATGGTCATCATCATTCATGTGATAATGAAACATAAATGGACATTACAGGACCTACCACTACATCTATAGACGAAACTCTTGCATTCAGTGTCGACGCTGACAATGCAGTATCAGGCCGTCATTAGGGTGACCACATTTATTTCCTGCCATTCCGGGACACCACAGTAGGCTACTCAGTGTTTTAGTTGTCGGGGGGTTGGGGGGGTTCAACCCCCCCTAGTTCTCTTTCTAACCCCCTCAGCTAAGTAACTGAAAATATGTTGGGGGGTTACTTTACTACAAAAAACTGGTGTTTGGTCTATGTGATTATGTGATTTGGTAATCTGCAAATTTTTGACCCCCCCCAGTTGCTTTTGGACAACTAAAACACTGAGGCTACTCCAATATAAGCCAAATTCAATTGGAAGCTGGCCTCACTGGGAATAGCGCTATATAGGTGTCTCGACTGAAACATTTTTGTAAGATTTTAGACCAAAATTAAGCATTTTATTTGTAGTTTTTTTAATTAGAAAGAAAACTAGCCCAAAATACAAATTGGCCAATTTATTGCTCAAACTCAAAATTCCTTAAAATCGAGATTCAAGCCTATAGATAGTTAACCATGCATATACTCTTTGTTTTGTATTGTATTTCAATTACTTGTAAAGCGTCTCTACCCAGTGCCCACCAATTACAGGCGCTCCCAGTGCGAAAGTCTTCGAGAATAAAGGCAAGTTTTAAGACAACGAAATGCTGTGGCAGGACCAGGGCCGGATTAACCACTCGGAGGGCATGCTCATTATATACAGAGGCCCTTCTCGTATTAAGCATGGAATTATGGGGATGCCGTAAAGACAAGACAATCGACGTGCAGTAGGCCCTAAGGAAGGGTCAATGCTGTGTGCCTTGCTGCTTAAATTAGTAGTCAATGCATAGCCTACAACACAACTTGAACGCTTTCCATTTTGGGACTATATCTAAGTTGTCTCAAATGTTTGTTACAGTATATTGACAACATTGAACATACAGTTAGTGTAAAATTATAATCAAATTTCGAATCTGTAGTCTCTTCACTGATAACAACTCAGAAACATTTAGGCCTGCTTCTTTAGCAGCTGAAAATAATGTCATCAAATGAAATCAAGTTAAGCACATCGCTCTTAACACTAAGAAGACTAGGCCTAGTTCCAATGTAGTTAGACGTTTCAGGGTCATAGAAGTTCGCAGTTTATTTTTAATAAGTCCCATGTTACTGAAACAGGGTTCACCTGAACAGTTGGAGAGGATCAGTGACATGAGCATACGCAGAGCGATGGATAGGGCCTACATAGGAAATTTTTCGAGAAGGGTCTTCAAGTGTTAACTAGCATAACTAAACTTAAAGCATCATCGTGTGGCACAACCTGTTGAATGTAGGGCCTACACAGCAGTTGGTTGCACGGCTGACGTTTCAAATTGCTTAGTGCAAATTCTTGCTTAAACTGAAACTAATAAAACTAAGCTCTTTCTTTTGAACAAATAATTATTGGTGCAATAAATTATTTGCTTGCCTGCTGTATTCCGACTCCAGTCGGGGGCCCCCTGTAAGCGGGGGCCCCATGCTAAAGTATATTGAGCATACTGGTTAATCCGGTCCTGGGCAGGACCAACAGCCCGGACCGAAGGAGGAAGCTGATTACACAGTGAAGGGCCAATACTATCATATCGTATAGTATCTAGTAATTTATAAGGCGCCTCTCGCAGTATAAACTATTCAGAGATTACATTGTGCCGCGGATTTGAAAATTTTGAGCGACGCTGCATATTTGTTGATGCTGTTATTACTTTTTTATTTACTAATTATTGGAATATTAAAATAGCAAATTGTACGTATTTAACTATATAAAAAAATCATTCCGGGACGTTTCATTGTCCCGGAAAGGATGCGCCCGGGACGCGGGACATTTTTTCCAATTCCGGGACTGTCCCGGACAATCCGGGACGTGTGGTCACCCTAGCCGTCATATGTGAAACTCATCACGTCATTTGAATGATTTCATCACTAACAATCATTGTGTCTGCTGATCACGCGGAAATGCTAACTCAATGCGACGATGGCCACTGCTATCAAATTTCTGTAACACAGCTTCAGCGTCAATAGATTTGTCATGATGAATATGCAACAAGGCCAAACCATTCAGACGTTCAGCACCCATGGTAGAACGTAGATAGCTCTTTAAACTTTCAGGCAACTGAAGCTGCGTTCGGCTAACACCGTGGAAACGGGCATTGTAAGTAAAACAAGAAAGATATTAATTGTGCATATTTGGGTACAAGTCTCTGGTAACAGGGCATATTTTAACTGTATAACTAGTGGGACAAATGTCCCAGTAGTGTTAGGATTTGTCCCAGTAGTTAGGGTGATTTGTCCCAGGCAATGTATGGTTAAAGTATAAGTAGTGGGACAAAATGTTGGAAGAGTTTTAAGATTTGCCCCAGTAGTAAATTCCGAAAAAGGTCATGAACTTTTTCGGGAGATGAATTCCTAAGAAAAGGTCATGAACGGTTTTCGGGAGGTGACTTTTTTTGGAGATGACTTCCTAAAAAAGGTCATCAACTTTTTCGGGAGATGAATTCCAAGAAGAAGGTCATCAAAGTTTTTCAGAAACGAGTTCCAAAATTTTGTCCCAGTAGTCTAAGTTCCTTAAAATATGCACTGTCTGGTAACCTGGGCACAAAATTCCAACATTTGTTAACTGGCCTTGGGCGGCGTCACGTATTTCACTACCAAAAATATAGACACATGCGTCTATTGCGTCCGCGTGCCGGTGCCACTGATTGTTGCTCTTGTCCTGCTGCTGATGTCTTCGTCAAATCGAAACTTGGAATTAACCGCCATTAAAAGAACAAGCAAAAAATATTAATGTGAACGAATTCGCTGGCAGTGGATAACTTAGCGGCTGGTTTCGACTTGAGGACTTAGCGGCGCCGGGGACTATAATACTAGTCTTGGCCAGATCAACTGCATGTTTGCAAATGACCAACATTAGACATTGGCAACAGAGAGTAGTCAGACGCATGTCGAGACATACACAGTAGTTAAATTGGTCATCCATGCAGAGGAGGGGCTCATCTCCAAATCACAAACATAAGTTTTTCTGGCTAATCTACAGCTGATGTTCAGTTTTCGCTGTTGTCATAAAACTAGAAATGCATGAAATATGATGCGTATTAAAGCCAAAGATATATTTATTTATATGATGGGTCTCCACTTTTAGGTGATGGGTCTCCACTTTTAGGTGATGGGTCTCCACTTTTAGGTGATGGGTCTCCACTTTTAGGTGATGGGTCTCCACTTTTAGGTGATGGGTCTCCACTTTTAGGTGATGGGTCTCCACTTTTAGGTGATGGGTCTCCACTTTTAGGTGATGGTCTCCACTTTTAGGTGATGGGTCTCCACTTTTAGGTGATGGGTCTCCACTTTTACGTGATGGGTCTCCACTTTTAGGTGATGGGTCTCCACTTTTAGGTGATGGGTCGCCACTTTTACGTGATGGGTCTCCACTTTTAGGTGATGGGTCTCCACTTTTACGTGATGGGTCTCCACTTTTAGGTGATGGGTCTCCACTTTTAGGTGATGGGTCTCCACTTTTAGGTGATGGGTCTCCACTTTTAGGTGATGGGTCTCCACTTTTAGGTGATGGGTCTCCACTTTTAGGTGATGGGTCTCCACTTTTAGGTGATGGGTCTCCACTTTTAGGTGATGGGTCTCCACTTTTAGGTGATGGGTCTCCACTTTTAGGTGATGGGTCTCCACTTTTAGGTGATGGGTCTCCACTTTTAGGTGATGGGTCTCCACTTTTACGTGATGGGTCTCCACTTTTAGGTGATGGGTCTCCACTTTTAGGTGATGGGTCGCCACTTTTAGGTGATGGGTCTCCACTTTTAGGTGATGGGTCTCCACTTTTACGTGATGGGTCTCCACTTTTAGGTGATGGGTCTCCACTTTTAGGTGATGGGTCTCCACTTTTAGGTGATGGGTCTCCACTTTTAGGTGATGGGTCTCCACTTTTAGGTGATGGGTCGCCACTTTTAGGTGATGGGTCTCCACTTTTAGGTGATGGGTCTCCACTTTTAGGTGATGGGTCTCCACTTTTAGGTGATGGGTCTCCACTTTTACGTGATGGGTCTCCACTTTTAGGTGATGGGTTTCCACTTTTAGGTGATGGGTTTCCACTTTTAGGTGATGGGTCTCCACTTTTAGGTGATGGGTCTCCACTTTTAGGTGATGGGTCTCCACTTTTAGGTGATGGGTCTCCACTTTTAGGTGATGGGTCTCCACTTTTAGGTGATGGGTCTCCACTTTTAGGTGATGGGTCTCCACTTTTAGGTGATGGGTCTCCACTTTTAGGTGATGGGTCTCCACTTTTAGGTGATGGGTCTCCACTTTTAGGTGATGGGTCTCCACTTTTACGTGATGGGTCTCCACTTTTAGGTGATGGGTCTCCACTTTTAGGTGATGGGTCGCCACTTTTACGTGATGGGTCTCCACTTTTAGGTGATGGGTCTCCACTTTTACGTGATGGGTCTCCACTTTTAGGTGATGGGTCTCCACTTTTAGGTGATGGGTCTCCACTTTTAGGTGATGGGTCTCCACTTTTAGGTGATGGGTCTCCACTTTTAGGTGATGGGTCTCCACTTTTAGGTGATGGGTCTCCACTTTTAGGTGATGGGTCTCCACTTTTAGGTGATGGGTCTCCACTTTTAGGTGATGGGTCTCCACTTTTAGGTGATGGGTCGCCACTTTTAGGTGATGGGTCGCCACTTTTAGGTGATGGGTCTCCACTTTTAGGTGATGGGTCTCCACTTTTAGGTGATGGGTCTCCACTTTTACGTGATGGGTCTCCACTTTTAGGTGATGGGTCTCCACTTTTAGGTGATGGGTCTCCACTTTTACGTGATGGGTCTCCACTTTTAGGTGATGGGTCTCCACTTTTAGGTGATGGGTCTCCACTTTTAGGTGATGGGTCGCCACTTTTAGGTGATGGGTCTCCACTTTTAGGTGATGGGTCTCCACTTTTAGGTGATGGGTCTCCACTTTTACGTGATGGGTCTCCACTTTTAGGTGATGGGTTTCCACTTTTAGGTGATGGGTTTCCACTTTTAGGTGATGGGTCTCCACTTTTAGGTGATGGGTCTCCACTTTTAGGTGATGGGTCTCCACTTTTAGGTGATGGGTCGCCACTTTTAGGTGATGGGTCTCCACTTTTAGGTGATGGGTCTCCACTTTTAGGTGATGGGTCTCCACTTTTAGGTGATGGGTCGCCACATTTAGGTGATGGGTCGCCACATTTAGGTTGCGGATCTCATAGTCCAGGTGGCGAATCTAAGATCCGACGGGATCCGGTTGAATTTAACCATTGGACACACATACAAACAGACAAAGGCAAAGAAAATTGATACAAATTCTGCATTCAGACTGGATATACAGTGTGATAGTTTCGGATTTCGGTCCATAAACAGATTTAACACATACGGATTACGTAACACACACACACGCACACACACACGCACGCGCGCGCACACACACACACACACACACATACATACATACATACATACACACACACACACACACACACACGCACACACACACACAAAGTAATCTGTGTTTAGATATTCACATTTATATGTATACATTTATTAAACATGCCTCATGTGCACCCGTAGAATGTTGGCTCCAATAAGTACATACACTTGTGTTTAAGAGTTTGTGGGAACTTTAGATGTGTCAGAGTTTGCCCATACAAACACAAGTACGCGCACATACATGCAAACACAAGAACAAGGCTGAATGCTAGTAGACCTATGCTAGCGTGAACGATAAGAGGAGTACTTGTTACTGATACTCTCTCACCGTCGTATAGTCTGTGTGCAGCACTGGTGGTAATTTATTTATTCCTGCTTGATTGCCTTCATGGGGTCAATGGTCGACGAACTGTGTGTACGGAATCACGTGCGTGTTTGTAAACCATTACCAATTGTGCGCTTCGTCTGTCTACCAGTCCGTCCCTGTATCCGTCTGTGTATCTGTGCATGAAGCGTATATACTGTCGAGTGACGATTCTGTCTAGTGTATTCGCCAGAGAATCTAGGGGCCCAGCAGGAGGAGGACTAGGAGACGGAGAAGGGGGGCTCCTCCCCGATGTGCTTGTGTTTGGATATGGGTCTGTCTTCAGCCGAGCCGCAATGGTATCGGCAATCGTCTCTCCTCGGCCACTACAACGTCCACAACGACCCATCGAACGGTCAGAGCATGGGTGGCGTTTGCTTTGCGTGTTGGGCCGCCGCTGCAGTGGCCAGCGCATGAACCATTCATTACCTGCCTTTTCTCGTCAGTGACGCTGCCTCCTCCCCCTCCTCCCCCTCGTCCTCCTACTCCTATTCGCCGCCTTCGTCGTCGTCGGCTTCGTGCCGACACTGGGTCAGTGGGTCAGCCATAGTCCGACCGATTTCCAAATATAGAAACGACGGCGGACGGACAGAGACGCATGGACGGAGAGCGACATCTTTTTTAACACCGTCGTCGCCGTCGTGTGGGTGTGGCGTGCGTCCGTCCGTCTCGTAACCTACCTGCGCTCGTGCAGGAAGTGACATGGATGGCCTGTACTCCTCGCACAACTACAACGCCGATGATGTTGCTTCTCTCAGCTGGCCTGACGACTCGCTGAGGTAAGTAAGATGACTCGATGAGTGTAGTGCTAATTAAACGAGGACTTGTAAGAGCGGTCTACTAAGTAGGCCTCAGTTTGGTCTGATCATGGATGCTGGAGTTGGTGGATGGGAGGGGAACTGCCGTCGGCACCGAACAAGAGTCGGTCCCCAAGTTCAGCAACAGTGTTTCATCATCTGAACGGGTGGCCGCAACACACAACAACGCCGGCGTGTAGTTTGAGGACATGCTCCTTGCTTTCTGACCTTTGACTTAACTTGGTCCAGATGTTGGTTTTAACCTGTTTTGTTGTGATGTCTCCATTCCACGTGAAATCATCTTAAGTTCAAGTAGTGCAAGACTCAATTCATCGTCATCTCTGTTCTAAAGTAACTAAGCAGCTGCAGTGCAAGTTTTACACCTGTCATGATCACGTGATTCCAGGTGTGGCCACTTCGGCACTTTGTGCAGAGGCAGCCTTTGTAGCGCAGTGGATGCCACTCCATTGTCAATTAAATCGTTTATAAAATCCTCATGATTAAAGCCGTACTGAGCTAGGCCTATATTCAGGTATTATGGCCATTAAGGTCCTCCGTCCTTTCTGAGTAGGTCACTGAGTGGAAACACTAGCTGAGAGGTTGCAAAAAGTCTCGTTGTATCGATGTGGTAGTGTATGTATCCGAGCAGGGAAATCCTGTGAATAGAAAGCGGCGTACCCATCATTCGGACGCTTTTCATAAGTGGCATGTAAACAATCTGTACCTTCAGCTTTTTATGGTTGGAAAGATCTCGTGCAGCTCAGTGGAAGTTAAAGGAGAATCCATTATCCAAACTATTCGCGGTTCTGTGTGTTGTGGGATATCTGCTTTCAAACATGCAATCAATATCTAGGCCATGCTCAACATAGTTATTGAATGTCGTTTGCCAGTTTTAGGGCCATGTTCTTCTGAATGCATGTTTTCATTTTCTGTAGTTAATGGCGATATCTGGACCACATGAAGCCAGTGATAAAACAGTAGGCCCCTATTACCAAAGTGGTGTATGTAGGCCTATGTTTGTGTGTAAGCCAGTGTTTTGCGGACTATCACTACGACACTTTGAATTTCGTAGAAGGTTGCAGTCTGCTGTACAAATGTTGGTAATTGTATATAATTGCCAAGAATGCAAATTTTCATTGAAAAGTTCCTGCAAAAGTTGAATGATCTTGAGGATGAGCCAAAAATAAATAAAATTGAATTACCTTAGCATTTTGTAAATTTCCATGTATAAGATTAGAACACTATTGAGCTGTAAATGTAAAGGTAATAAGGTGGACTTATGCTCTCGGGCATTCTGAAGCATGCATTCTTTGAAAATTCTCTCTGTGAAACCTGGGTGATATTTTTAAAAATTTGTTTGCAGTCACAAAACTGGCCAAGTGGCAGCTCACTGTGCGAACGATTGCATGACGTAAAAGCCGTTTGCTCGATTTGGTAAATTTCCATAAATTATTTGGGTCTTGATGTTGTTAATGACCTCAACTTAATAGCTGTAACACTTGAATGACGAGCGTGCGACAAAGAGAAGGCATTTCCATGGGGTATCATGTAGGCCTATGCATTTTTAAATTTTCTCAACAAAGGAATTGATTTTGATTCAAGTCTGACTTGCAAAACTGCTAGCGTTGAAATCAGCTGCTTTCAAATTTTGTTGACTTAAATTTGCAAAATAGGGATAGAATGTTCAACCCCCCCCCCGTTTTTTTCTACAATTTCCACACTGCGTACATAGCAGAATAGGTGCATTAAAAGCTGTGTCGGACCAGTCTCCAGATTGCACATTTAACTTGGTCATAGTCGGTATATTCGGTATTTAATTGTTAAGCAATTAAGGAACCGTTAGGATAGAAGGCCTAGTATAGAATCAAAGCTTAGGATTAGGCCTATATTTAGGCCTACATAGGCTATACAAAGAACCGCTTGACAGTAGAATTATTAATAATAGCGTTAAGAACTATGCGTCAATGGGACCAAGACCTGTTTAAGTAAGTCGAGTGATGATTATTTTTAATCACGGTTGCACGGAAGGCTCTGTCATAAATGTCGAGTAGGGTTTTACCAGTGAGCGCTGAGTTCGATGAGTAAATGGCGGAAGATGGCAGATGGCGTCTCGTCTGACCGAGAATATGAAAAGCGTGACGAGGATTGGATGAGTAGGCGCTAGAAAAATTGGCAACCGGGAAAAAATGTAGAAGAAACTAGCGGACAGAGTGAAAGTTGGGGCAGCGAAAACATCAGAAGAAACGAAAATAGGAAAGAGAAGGAGGTTGGAGCAAGAAATTTGGCTCAAAATAATTGTAGGCCTAATAGTAAATTTTAGCTTGTTTGTTTAACGGCCCAAAAGCTTAAAAATGCCAACCACGTTATTTGGCGTCGCTTGGGAATAGGAACATAGGCCTAATTGATAACGGAGGAGAAAATATAATGAGACGAAAATCGAAATAGCCTACATGATGAAAATAAAGGAACCAGTTAGTACAAGATAAACCGGATAAAGCTCCTTGACGGCTGGTCTAGAGGTCACTAATAGGCCTACACTCGTATGATGCAATGTATTATATATCACATTGCATCATATCACATTCATTATGTACGGTGTAGGCCTATAGTATACTCTGACCCGAAGAGAGACTAAAGTTCCACGCGGAAAGCAGGTTTGTTTTAGACTAACGAGCATAGGTCACGCCAGATCTGCACATGGAGAAAGGGGGCGAGAGGAGGAGGAGGAGGAGGAGGAGGAGGAGGCGGACACAGAATATTTTAGTGGTAGTTTTTGTTGGTGCCCTATTTTCTCTCAGAGTTCCAGGGCCTTGGACCTCTTGTGTTTTATTGCTCCAGAACAAAGTCGGCCGCGAGAAGGTCCTGAATAACTGGACCACTGACGGCATCCGTTCCGATAGGTTATATGCGTCCTCTTCTGTAAGTGCGCTTCTCCCTGCAGTCTTGTCGTCAACAGGACACCTGATGCTAGTCCAGACGCCTGGCTCTGTTTACGCTACCAAGAAACGATAGGCCTATAAAACGGCCCAACTACAGCGCTATATATCTCGATGATCTGTGTTCGTCAACGACGTTGTACTAGGCAGTTGCTAATCCGTTTCATTACGAACTGTTGAGGTTTCAGTTCAATGCTAATTAATGGCTTTAAGAGCACCCTTCATCAATCCACTCCACCCCCTTCTAACATCTCATCCTAAACTCCACCCACAATCAGCGCTTCTGTCTCCTCTCTCGCTCTCTCTGTCCCGGCGAACGGGATTTGTTCCTCGCTAGAAATCTTTGTTCAACTCCTGTGATTAGACGCAGCGCTGGTGCCCTGCGGGTAACTTTAAGTAGAAATTTCCGAGCATACAGTAGCGAATGGGTTAGTTATAGGTGGGGCTGTCGGCGAGACCTTGTAAATATTCCTCGTCGTCCGCTAGGCGGCGTAAACAGCGGCTGTTTACAGAGGAACGTAGTCATTGGATGTCAATAACAACATTCGTGAATAATAATTTACGGCGAGGTGCGGCAGGCGTTTGAGGGTGACGTCGTCGACGTAGTATGACTGCCGCGGCGGGCGAGAGAGAGAGAGAGATGCATGAAAGCGCTGCATGTGTAGATGTTCTCGGATCGGCCATTGTTACGCGCTACTCTAGCTATAGCTACGCGTTATTACGCAACTAGGGGACTTTGTTGAGCGCTCGGTTACACGTTTACTTGGGTATTTAAGAAGTAGAGAGGCTGACATAAAGTGCATTATCTGGCAGCGTGGTTTGATTGATTTCACTGTTGAGGTGAGTTTTTAAGTGAAGGGGCACGAATGGTTATTGGCGCCGCAACAGTCGGCTTAAGTTATTCTGGAACAGTACTTTGGTTCAGATTGAATGCGAATGAAAATTTATGACAACTGTAAATGCGACTATAAAGATAATGGCTGCGAGTTATAAGTTTACAATCCACAAATGGATTTGGCTAAGTATTAATAGCTGATATGTAATTGCATCTGTGGGCCTGGTGTTTATTTGTGTTTCCAGTTTGTAATTGTTTAGCCTATAATATGCACTAATAATGCAGACGGTTTGGTAATTTTGGTTTTCCAAGCAAGGGATTTCTCGTGTTGAATTTATGCTCGTGGAACCGAATTGTAGAAATGTGGCATTTCAGCAGGTGGTTTGTGAGAGAAAACATGTTTTAGTTTAGTTTTTGTGCTGAATCTTGTGAAATTTGAAACATTTTACAATTGTAAGTGACAGAAATCTGTAGGTTGATGGATTTCATATTTGTTGTGGTAATTGTTGATTTTATTTTGGCTTTCAGTCTAATAGTTTTATGAAAAATACTTTCTGCACTGTCATTTGGTTAAAGGGTGTGGCAAATGATGCATGTAAAACTACATTTCATCATTTCGTTTTCAGTTCAAGCAGTCAGTTAAAGTTTCAATCAGCCTGTGTTTTAGTGAAATCATTTCAATGGGTAAAATTAAAGTGGAGATGAGCAGACATTTTCGTCTCATTAATATCTCCTGCAAACATCCAGCAACATAAGTTTCTGGATGCAGTTTGTTCGTGGACTAATGCCTATTTACGTCATTTGTGTGATGCTGCCGGAAACGAATTGGATTAGATTCTAGTCTTGGCTTAGGTGTCACCCATATAGTGCAATGTTTGCCGGTGAATGTGCTAGAATTTGAGCTGAATTAGATAAAAAAAATATGGATATGGACCTTCAGTACCTTGGTACATTTGTACTTGATAAGGCTGGAGTTACAAAAAAGGCACCTTAACAGGGCCGTTGTACGGTTTATCCAGGCTTTTGCTGTTTGGATTCTGGTCTTTTCGCCTAATGGTGGTTCTGGGTCACAGTGAATGACGGAGCCGGTGTCTGGATTTTATTGACAACATGCTGAAATTGCTAAAGGTTGTAAATCGCTTAGGCCGAGTTCAAGTTCATTGAATGGACTATGATCACAGCATTTTAACACGCACATGCACACATGCATACACCCACACATCTACCTGCAGACACATGCACATGCACACTTATGCAAGATGTCGTAGACTGTAGACAGGTCGTGTAAATTGGCTTTGTAGTCCGCTTAAAAGGGAAATATATTTAACCGGGATAGATCTGTTGATGCAAACGTAAGTTCATGCAAATTAATGTCATGATTAGGCTGATGTGAAATGATGCACACTGCAGTGATGTAGACAATTATATTGTTGATGTAATAGACAGATATTGATTGTTATTTTAATCTTCATCAAAGTCCGGTTTAGGCCTCATCAAAGCCCATTGTACATAAGTTTCATCTGGTTTTGTGCTCTATTATAGTATGAATAACTTAAACAGGTATCTTCAACTAGACAAATAATCCTTAAAATGCACCACTGTTAGATTGCCATGTTGAGTGACCTTAACTTTTCTTAAAATGGAATTTACTGAAAACAGATATGTACATACATACATTGATAGCATCCAAATCAGTATTTATAAATCTATTAAATGATTATATGTCAAATGGCATTTAAAAATACTGTGCATAGAGTATGATTGAGCTGGATTGAAGTAAAGATGTATGCTTGTATGTTTTTCTGTATGTATCTGGACTTTTATAAAGTGCATTTTAGGAACCCCTCAAAAGAGTTAGACGATTGTGGTAGGTGGGAGCCAACCAATGTCTGTTTCCAGGCAGAGAGCAAGGGAGATGGTGGGAGGGAGGCTTAGGGATCCTCTTACTTTCTGCATAAATTTCTCCAGAGGCAGCTCATGCAGTGATAATATATATATATACACATATATATATATATGTATATATATACACACTATCACATATATATACACACTATCACATATATATATATATATATATATATATATATATATATATATATATATATATATATATATATATATATATATAGCTCATGCATTGATAGTGTCTGTCTATTAAATTTTGTACATATGTGTGTGTATATATATATATATATATATATATATATATATATATATATATATATATATATATATATAGCTCATGCAGTGATAGCTTAAATTTTGTATGTGTGTATATATATGTGTATATATATATATATATATATTATATAGCTCATGTAGTGATAAATTAAATTTTTTATGTATATATCTATAGCTCATGCAGTGATAGTGTCTATTAAATTTTGTATGCGTGTATATATATATATATATATATATATATATAGCTCATGCAGTGATAGTGTCTATTTGTATGTGTGTGTATATGTGTATTATATATGTGTGTGTGTGTATATGTATATATATATATATATGCAAATATAGCTGTGTGTATACATAAAATTTTTATAATAATATACATATATCCATCTCATTGCTTTTACCTGTGTACAAGAACCTATTGATTGCAGATGCATGTCTATTTCCTATATATGTCTTGGAGATCCAAAAAATATATGTAGATCTCCATTTAGTGTGTGTATAAAACTATATATATATATATATATATATATATATATGTATTATATATATATATTAATATATATTCATCAGGTATCATATGGGCTCTCTCCGGAGGGTCAAAGTTGGGAATACCCTGCTAGTGGTGTGTATGATGTATTGTATTCGGATATTTATAAAGCGCTTCTAGCGGGAGGGCCATTCAGAAGCGCTCCCAGTGCGATAGACCCCGAGAGAAAAAGCAAGTATATGATGGCGATGATGCCACTGGAATGTACTTTGGTGCTTTGGTCTGTGTTCCATGTATGTATGTATGTCTGTTTGTGTTCCTGCATCAGACTCAAAATATATGGTAAAACGTCTTGTAAGCACCTCTGTGATGCCCTTCATATTTACCCATGGTAAAATATTGTATTTGTGTTTTTATTTTTTCTCAAATACCACTAGCAGCTGTGCCACTTTTCAACAATCTTCATGTGATGTAATTGTAGCTTACAAGTTGGTACTAGCATTGAGGCTCCTAAATGAGACTAGTGTTTTTGTTAGAGAGGGGGCTCAAGAGGCTGGCATCTTAATGGTTGCACAGTTTGTTTTATCTTCTGACCAGCATTTCACTAGGACCAGGTGCTTAAAGAACTTTTGATATCGCCTTTTATGTACTTTTAAAAATATACTACTGTCAAAAATGTCATCTGGATACAATTTACTAATTGTAGTAAATAATTATTAATTGCTAATACTAATTGTTAAATTATGCTTATGTTTGCAGACGAGACGATGAAAGGTTTGTAAATGAATTAATTGGAGATTCGTTTATATCGTTGAATGACATGATCCAGTGCGCTCAGTACAGAAGGATTGGAGACGCTCCATCTTCCATACTTAGGGAGAGGATTCCTCCAGTTGCCATGGAAAACCATTCCAGCCCGGCTTTTGATATGTCACGAAGTCTACCCCAGGTGGCCGACTACAGGATGGAGAAAAAGGACATTGATGTCTCCATGAACCAGTCCGATTGGAATGAATCAAAAGGAAAACCTGGGACTGGAAAGCGAGCTCCGGGCGAGAAAACAAAGCCTGGAAATTGTAAAGTCTGTGGCGATGATGCCACTGGAATGTACTTTGGTGCTTTGGTCTGTGTTCCATGTAAGGTAGGCAACATTTTGAAGTTTTTCTCTGTTTTGCTTATTTTTTTGTGTTTTCATGTACAGTGCATTTTAAATACCTATCAAAAGCATTGTTTAAGATTAGTTTATTTTGGTCCAGATGGTCTGCCAAGGCTGATTTATTGAGAACATGCAGGTGTACATTGTCTATATTCTTCTGTACAGGGTGTAGGCTGTACAACGTACTAAATACAATTCAATACATTGTCTGTATTCTTCTGTACCCTCTAAATGTATTTATGTATGTGTGTTCTGTTTGCTATGCTTGAGAATTGAGATGGTCAATTAGTTCAGCCTAATTAGCAATCTGTCTGAAGTTCTGAACCCAGTGCTTCCTTTGATATTGAGATTTATTGCATTGCTATGCAACCCTTTAAATGAAAATGCAACAGCCTTCAACAGCAAAAACCATCCAAACTTGTCATTGTTTGGAATACTGTTGCCTCTGATATGGTTGCGTGTTGTTAGCCAAAGAATGCTTTTGCCAAGATATGTGGTTTGATCCGAGTATAATCGAGTAAAATTGGGCTGATCCTGTAGCTGCTGTAGTATTCAGCCCAAGCGTATATCATATGACAAGCATTCTATTTTTCTGTGTGTCTCTGTCTGTTTGTGTGTGTCTGTGTGTATGTCTGTGTGTGTTGTGGTGTTGATCCCTCGTCCCAGCTGCTCAACATGTTTACCAGTGTGTCGTGTTGTGGCCGTACTTTTGCGACTTAGCAATGTGTTGACAACAATAC
>OY744605.1:31407502-31472335 GCA_963556255.1 Allolobophora icterica | reverse complement strand
TATTGTGCTTCTTACATATAGATATATTTTATGTGCTTTTGATTATTTGTCATGCACATAACTTATGCATGTGCCAAAGTGACACATCTTTAAATGCAATCAAGACATAGATGGCGATAATTCATTTTCATTAAATAGGATTGAATTATGGATGTACATCACATCTGTATGCATATCTAAGTGACCATACATGTACCAGTGGATGCATTTTATACACACACATATATATATACATATATATATATATGTTTGCATGAATGTGCTTATGTAGGTATGTATTATCCGTCTAGATCCGAGTGTAGTTATGTAGGCCATACTACGTTGCCTGTGTGTTGAGGATGCAATTTGTGGATGTTGTTGATCTGCAACCATGCGTGACACTTGGCCTGGATAATATTACAGTAAAATGATTAAGCCTATGAGGCAATCATGGCGATTCGAGGTCCAGTTGGAAGCGCCGCGTGGTGGTCATTGCTGCAGGTGTTTGTCACTATGGGTCAGACTGATCTTCGACTAAAACGGAACAACAAGGTTATGCGTAATAAATAAGCGGCCCGGAGAACAAAGTGGACCGGCCTATTTCGCACCCACCCCCAACACAGAACACAGTGTAGCCTAATAGGTAATTGAAAAGGCGACTGTATTGTGTTTACGACACCAGCGATAGAGAGAGAGAGATGACTGTGCAAACAAGCAGCCACGCACATACACGACTGAGCAGCAAAACAAATTTAGGATTTATGTGCAGCGCCTTGAAAGGAGTTGTTTACTTTGACTGAATTCCTTGAAATATATCAAAGATAGGCCCAATATCACTCGATGTTAGGCCCCCTATCACTGATGACTGCCTGATTGGACGAGGTTGACACTATGCAGACAGACGGACAGACAGACAGATGGCCATACTTTCACCTGAAGCACATGGCAGGCAATGATAGGAACTGGGACTGTTGCACGGACAGACAGGCAGAGCCAGAGAGACGGATAAGTAGACCTGTGTTCTTGCTGTCCTCTTGTCTGGATGGAAGCATCAATAAAGGGAGAGACTGTCAAAAGCAGAGACAGGCAAATACACAAGCAGACAGACCCGTCTGTAGACAGATGGGAAGATTTATAGGGGACTGACAGAGGAGGTAAATATTGTTATTAGAAGGCTTTTAAGAAGTATATGGAGATGATGCTAATGATTGACCCAACAGGAAACAACATGTATAATTATGCTCTTATGGGCAAGTATAGACACACGCACATACACGCACACCACTACACCACACACACACACACACCATACCACACATACACACACCACGCACACGCACGCACACACACGCACGCACACACACACACACACACACACACACACACACACACATGCAGACTGATGTTAGCCGGTTTTAAACAATACTTGAAAGCACTATATTAATTCATCATACATACATACATGAACAGATTACATGTGTATGTATATATATATATATATATATATATACATTATATGTATATTTGTATATGCATACATGTATAAGTACAGATCTGCAAACACAGACATACAGACCTACACATACACTCAGCCATACAATCAGACATGCACACACTTGCAAACAGGTGCAATTTGGGTGTGAATAAGTTAACGAATCAACCGGGATCTGAGTTTAATTTTAGGCGTTAATTGCATATTAATAGATATATTAAATTACAACGTTTGAGTGCTGTTTAAGATAGCCATAGAACCTCAATGTTATCATCCTGATGTAGCATTGTAATGATGATGACGAGGTCGTAGTGGTGGGGGGATGGTGGTGACCACTACAGTGCATGCAGTTTAGGGGTCAACTGGAAATCGCCTCGGACATTTGCCTCGGCCGGAAATCCCGTTTCCGGAACTATTCGCCTTGGCAAATACTGTAGACGCAAATACTTGCAAAAAAAATTTCTTAAAAAAAAATTTTTTTCTTTAAAAACTTATTCAATAAACTTACATATATAAAATTATAAATGTTCAGCCTTAAAACAATTACACATCCATTGAATTCAATTTCATTTTCTTGAAATTATGTCAATTTTTTTAATTCAATGCAATTTTAGAAAACTTCACAACTGCACAGAAATGACTAAAATTCAAAATGTATCAGTCACTTCTTACAAGTACACAAATTGATTTTGATAATTTTTTATTACATGCAAATGTGAAGCTTCGCATATGGATCAAATGGTACCCGGTTCGTTTCCAGATCCGGCAAATAGTACATCCAAATACTCAGATTTGGTACTCTGTGGAAAATGTCTACCCGGTTGATCCCTAATGCAGTTGTTGAGATTTGATTATGGCATGGGTAGTAGTGATGAACGGTAAAGTCAATTCCCACGCAAATGGAGAGATTGTCGGATGAAGAGTTGAACGAATGTGAATACATGTGTAGATGGATTTGCTGAAGTATTGTAAGGCTGCTACTGTATCAAGTATGGTAGTACTGATGATAATGGCTTATTAGTACTTCAAAGCAGAACTGATGGTTGTTTTTTGTTTTATTTTTCCACAACAGACTTTCTTTCTTCGCTATGAGGGTGATAACTTTAATTTCAAGTGCAAAGGCAACGAAGACTGTGAGATTACAATTACAACCAGAACACAGTGCAAGTTCTGCCGCTACCAAAAGTGTCGGAAAGCGGGAATGTTCCGCAGAGGTAAGCAACGTGTCACAGTTTTTTTGTCGACCACACTTATTTAGTTGGTGAAGTATTTGCTTAATTGCTTGATTCTGATTTTCTCTGCTTATTATACATACGTGTTTCGTTAAAGCTTAACTGAACTATTTCTACTTTAAGGCACACCTTAGATCTGTAAGACAGAGAAGTTCACAGCCTTTTGATAGGTCTGTAAAATGTCAAGATACAACCATATACACCTACATACCTGCATACCTACCTACATACATACCTGCATACCTATTCACACACCTTCCTACATACATATCTACAGTGGAGACTTATTTAAGCGAACTTCAGGGACCAAATCCACTGTGACTGAGTGTTAACGGATCATGCTGAAATATGGTAAGATATTGACATATGCATGTATAATTAAGTAGTCTCAACGTCCTGAAAATCTTTTGGTGATGCTTGGAAAAATAATAAATTCAAATGCATAATCTTAGAAAATAATTTTTGAAGGACCCACTAAAACTGCAAGGACCTAGGTGCTTTCCCTGTGCCATTATATTTACTAAAGTTTTAATATACTATATATTTTAATCATACTCTATTGCAACTAAATTTTATATATCTATCTAGTGGGACAATGACCAAGTTTTGTGAGACATCTTTACCAGTATTGGCAGTGAAAGAAAGAGGAAAAGCCAGTAGGCTTTACAGCTCATTTACGCTCCAGACTTGGAGTCTGCTTAAGTTGGTAACCAATTTGTACTGCTACAAACAAGTTCCCCTACCACGCGTTAACACGTCTCACTTGTTGAACAGTTATTGTTGGGAACCACTGCATAACCATAAAGCACGTAAACTGGTCTCCACTGTACATATATAGATACACGCATACATACATACATACATACTGCCCCAGTATAACTCGGGGAACTTTAACCTCCATGATTATGTCTTTGTGTCATGAATTTCTCGCACAAATTGTGAGAAGGAAGAGTAGTGTACTTAGTGCCTGGCTGGGTTACAAGGTCATAACAGATTCTTTCCTCTTTTCTCGCCATACTTTGGCAGTTGTTATTGACTTCCTATTGTGAGTCAGGCTTTTCAGTGAAACACAGTACTTGATCTGTCTTCACTAATTATAAATAGTCAACAGTTTGGGTTAATTAGATTAGCTAATTATATGTTGGATGTATGCCAGAAAGTCATCTTGCTTAGGTCGTATGCCAGAAAGTCATCCTGCTTAGGTCGTATGCCAGAAAGTCATCCTGCTTAGGTCGTATGCCAGAAAGTCATCCTGCTTAGGTCGTATGCCAGAAAGTCATCCTGCTTAGGTTGTATGCCAGAAAGTCATCCTGCTTAGGTTGTATGCCAGAAAGTCATCGTACCTATGTGACTGTGTAGTAATTAGGACTTTGCTACTGGTCTAAAATATCACAACCTTATGATGCAACTGGGAAACATGTGCTAATTCATGTTGTTGTACTCATGTTGTAGTTCGACCTGCTAACATCAATCCGAGCGAAGGGCAGCAGTTGTGTGTTGTGTGCAACGATGTGGCAAATGGTGTACACTTTGGTGCAATTACATGTGAAGGCTGCAAGGTACGAGCATTTTCTGCAGACTTGCAACATGACCTTTGCACCTTGTAATCGTAGACTCCAGATTTCTAAAGCGCTACTCTAAAGCTAAGCGCTGGACACCAGCTTATTCATGAACGCTGTGTCATATCAGAGGGGTTGTCCAGAGATTGATGTCCAGTGGATGTCCGAGTCCGAGTGCCAGAGTGACCAGAGAGAGAGGGCAAAGCCCCTGTTCATTTATCTGTTTTATCATGGCGATTTATGTAAAATGTGGTAATCATTTAGAAACAGGAAATGGTACAAAATGTTTTTTTGTTGTATTACAATCAACTTCAGTTCTTATTTCATAATATAGTAACATATGAGGTTTATTATTTCCAAGGATGACCAAGTTTTAGTGGAAATCACCCTGCTTGAGACATGAATTTGTTTCTATTTTAAAGTAAGATATTGTTAAATAAAATTTTATTCCACTGTGCCGTAAAAATCTTTCTTAGGACTGTTGATAAAATGCTTTCTTTCTTAGAAATTTTTTCGCCGTGGCTTGACTGAGCACCCGATGTACACTTGTAAGAATGGTCAGAACTGTGTTATCAATCCTCGTACTCGCAACTCCTGTCGATATTGTCGGTATCAGACTTGCCTGAATGTGGGAATGTCAAGAGATGGTAATTATCATTTCCTGTATTTCAGCGATTCATTTGTTTTTATTTTATAATAATGGCTGGAGAGCTGCACTGTAAATATTGGCAGATCACTGTTGCCATTTTTTTAAAAGTAAATGAATGCATAAATGACGGCAGACATGGCAGAACAATTTAGATACATGTTAATATCTGTGACATATGTTTCTACCACAGCTCAGTTTCCAACTTATGGCATAAGCATATTAGTTTCAAATAGTTCACCAAGACTGAAATTTGTGCCCAACACTGCCATTGAATTGTCAGTCGCTCTTTGTAGAATTAACATCATTTGTGAAAATTTCAAAACTGACTTTTAAGAGTTTTATTGTTATGTTTGTCTGTACTTTTTACACTAAAGTTTTGCAAGTAATTACAAGTCATATTGAGCTTCTTTGTTGACATTAGGATTAGTGATTGAAGACAATAACCTTTAACTGAAATTCTTTCTGGTCAAATGCAGATGTGGCACCTATAATCTAATGACTGAGCTGCCTATGCAGCTTGCGTGCTAATTTAGGTAATTTAAAAAAGACATGCCAGGGTTTTAATCCAAAATCATTACATAGTTGCTGTTCATGCGTATTTCAGTACAGGTGGGTGAGGGTGGACTTTGCGTGGGTTTATGTAATATTTGGATTACATACTGGGAGATTTTTCGTTATAATAGTGGGGTATTCACTGTGTGTGTGTTTAACAAAAGAATTCAAAATGTGAGAAGTTTTGTAATTTTATTTTCTTATCTGTTGATAGGCAATGTAAATCTGTTTCTTGCTGTTTCATGGCAAATGATGAATTCTTTGTTTCCAGCTATCCAAATGGGTCGCCCTTCCAAGCTGGCGATGGAGAACCAGGGTCTAATGCGGGGAATGAGACACACAAACTCAAACTCAGGGACAATTCATGCCGAACAGAACACATCTAGCCGACAAGTGATCGCAGACGCTGGACGGCCGAAGGACCTAACCTCTCACTACCTCATGGGCAACCACCATCCCAAGGAGGAACCCCGGACATGGGACTGGCCGTTGGAACAGCCTGCAGGTCACCCATATCACACAGATCTCGGTCATTTTGCTGGACAATTGACCGGGGTCTGTGACTTGTTTGATTCGCAGGCGAAGCACGTCGGCATGGACGGCTACGCTGCAGGACACCTTGGCAATGTGCTTCTGACTCCTTCTTGCAGTTCAAACAGTGGTGACCGCAACTCTAGCAGTAGCTGCTTGTCGCTCATGAGCAGTGCCTCTCCAGATGTTGCCATGCAGTGCACAAACAGTGGATGGGCGGAGATGGGAGGTGATATTTCCAAATCAGTTGCAGTTCAACCAGTGCCACTGAACGCGCTCTACCATAGCAGTGGTGGCAGCGTTCAGCAGATGGCAAATGCTCAGTCTTACCAGCCGAGCACTACCAGTGGCCAGGAAATCCAGCTCTTCACAAAGTTTTATCATGAAAAGAACAACATTCCTCAGTGTCTTGGTGTCAGCAGCACTGGCGATGACATGCTCCATTTCTCGCCAAACTCTGTTGGCCTGCAGCAATCTTGGAAATTGGGGCACTACGATCAAGACAAGGAAATGAAAGAAATGCTTGAAAGTTTGCTGTATCCTTGCCAGACTCAGGAACATATCAATGACTACAGTAATGACCTTGAACGGTTCGACCTGAAATATGAGACGGCGGTTCCGTTCATGAGCCTTCCATTGGGCCAGCAACAAATGGCAGACAGAAATCATGGTGGGAACAAGAATCTTCCAGAAAGCAATGGCATCTTCCCATACAACTGTGGTCAGCCTTCCGTTAATGTCCAGAAAAAAGAAATTGAGCTTGTTGATCCGACAAACGTCAGGTCTTTAAATAATGGCAGCACCTGCAGCATCACAGAAGTTAGATTATCCCAAGCGCAAGACAGAAGTGATCGTTTTTCATCTCCCAGCAAAGCATCTTCCACTTCTTTGAGTGTACCACCACAGACCGTACCATGTGGGCTTCCTCAGTATAATGGTCGTGTTGTCTCTCCCCCAGCGGAATCGAACAAGTTGGCTGCGGCCGCTGTGCGCTTTCCCTCGTCTTCTCAGATCAACATGCCAGACGAGGCGAGAACAGGTTTTAATTCCGCAAAGGAATGGCTTGTAAAGATCCAGAATCACTTGACCGACGATAATGAGTTTGAAGATGAAGTCCAAGAGGCAGACTCGTTGAGTGATGAGCTGACTGAGATCTGTAAGGGTCTGCTGATTGATGGGATCCCGTTTGAGCAGCAGATCGAGAGAAGTGCTCACTACTGGAGGTCTCAGGATCTCCCTGACGAGAACATCATGGTGGGTGCTGAGCACTGGGCTATCTTCAATCATGTTCATCCGTTGTACACTAATTTTGTCAATGTTGGAAGCACATGGAATCACAATCTTCGAGTCAAGTTTGAAGTACGCTGCATCTTTTTAAAATTTTATTTATCTTTGATGCACGTGTATTCATTAAAATAGAACCTCCCATTTTATGTAATTTTTTTGTCATTTGTTTAGTTTCATTCTTCCATAGTAGTGACATGTACTTGATTAGGATTGCGCAATGGACCATAGTTGGTCGATAAACTAGTCTGTCTAGCCTATCATTTCGTATAACTTCTAGGACTTGAATTATTTGTATTGATGCATTAGCTGTTAATGAAGAATGGCATTTAGTCTCTAATATATGATTTTTATTATGACATTTTGCAGCAGTTGCAAGGATCTGACAAGGAGGTCCCTGTACATCAGACAGAAGATTGGTTGAATGAAAGTGTGATGCCCATTTACAAGGACCTCGCAATTAACTACTTCTCACAAATTCAAGGTGAAGTACCTACTAACAATAGAATGAAAAACTTCCATTTCTTATGTTTTCTTTATCTTACCTGATGCAGCATTGCTGTTGTTAACTTCTGATCAATTTTTCCCCTAAAGTGGCATTTCTTTTAGAAAGGAATGCCGCTGAATATCAATGGAGTTGTCAAGCTCTAGCTCGTGTGGGCCTTCTTTCTTCTCCCTCAGACTTGAGTTGATTCAGTAATTGACCTAAAGTGTGTCATGTGTGTACCTTTATATAGTACTTTTACAACTGGTGAGTGAGTGCCAATGAAGATGACAGCTTCCAACTTAAAACTAGGGAAAAGCACTTTGGAGATGTCCTTTAAAGGTTTAGAGAAGTGTCTAGATGTGCACATTCATACCACAATAAAGAAAATATTGTTTTGTCTTGGTATGGCTGTCCTCAAATAAAGCCTTCGTGTAGGATTCAGATCCAAACGTTAGCCAATAGCGTATGCTAAATGTTGTCCAGCTTTACAGGTTGCAGACTTATGTGAAAAGTGGAGATAATAATATGCAGGCCATCTAGACAACACTTGGATGATGTAACAATCATCCACTGAAAATGCTTATTAAGAAACTCATCTAATCTTTAGATGCATCTTTTACCAGTAGATGTGTTTAAATCCGGTGCCTTGCTGTGACCAGATCCATACATACATGCCTGCTGCTCTTGTTGCCAATCTTCAATGTGTAATGTACAACAGTTGGTGTATGAAAGCTTTTGTAACAATTTCAGGCTTTAAGGAATTCAACGTCAGGGACCAGGAAATTTTGCTTCGTCTTGCCCAGTCGCAAAGTCGGATTCTGGCAGCGGTAACTGCCTGGTTCGATCCTGACAACCCAAATTTCACAAACTTCTTGCCATGGCGAGATCTTAAACCGAACCAGGTCGACGTGTTCGAGCAACATCTCATAGCTTACGCAAAGAAAATCCATGCCCGCAAGTTGGATCCAGTTGAAGCAGCTCTTTTCAACATTGTCGTCGTTATAGCCACAGGTATTCAATACTGTAATATACTTAAGTGTTATGGAAATTATTTAGTAAGGTGTCGCAATTGTTGCAATGCCGATGTAATTTTCATGTTTTGTGATCCTGTAGTAATCTTTGTAGTAATCTTTGTATCTCTAATGTTCAAGAGTTAGAGCCATCTTTGAAAGCATTAATGTGGACTTGTGCTGTTCTGTTTACAGACTATCCGGGTTTGATAGAACCAGAGCTGATTGAAAGTCGAAGGACACAGTTCCTGGCTACATTTCGGGCTTATACAACAGGTAACAACAGGCTGTGAATATTATATTATTAGTAATGTTATTATTAAGAAAATTTTGATTGTTCTGAAAATCTCACAAAGATGCGAAACCGAGGAAGAGTTAGTCGATTCCCGGGCGAAGAGCAAGTGGGTAATGAGGTGTTTGAAAGCCAGTGAGAAATAGTAAGTTTTGAGGTGTTTGTTGAAAGACGAAATATTTCAAGCATCACGGAAACATTGGTAGTCAGTTTTGTTTCTTGGGGGCAGCGACATGAATGCCCAAGAGCTTGTGACAGTTATAACAAATCAAGTATGAAGCCACAAGGTTTTTTCATACCTAATTCATACCAAAGCGAAATGCTAGATAGGTTTGCCAGAATCAAAAGTTGGTTAAAAATTATCACACTATGACGATGGCTATCGATGCAAGTTATATTCCAGGTTATTCTGTGCTTGATAATTGTTTTAATGTAATGCAAGACCTGTAGTTTACTGGTACGATCTTTTCCATCTCAGCACTTTACATGTAAGGGTCAACTGATGTGTAAATGATTGTCGTGTATGATAGCAGGTGTGAAGTACAACCTTCACAAAATGTTTTGTCTTCTTTTACAATTTGATTCAGATATTTATCAAACGTCACATTCCATTTCTTTTATTCTGTTTTCAGCAAAATATGGAACTCCAAACCGTAAAATGGAGTTGCTTTTCCAGCTTGTTCCACAACTTCGCCGTCTGGGTTATCTCCACTACGCAATGATGACAAAGCCAAATCTGGGCATCGTTACCCCAAAGTCAAAGGAAGTTTGAAGTGAAAATATCATCCATGCCTTCTGACCAAAGCCAGGTGCACCTGTAAAGTTGGCTGGTTTGTTGCCAAGCTGGTGTTTCTAAGCGCCGTTTCTCAGTTTTAAAGAATGTGAAAGTTTCCTGCTCAGCAGACAACTCAGAATTTTTCCACAAGCAAGATAGGCTTTTGGTGCACAGTAAGCCAAGTATTTACACGTGGGTACATAGTTTTTATACCTAAATCTGGAAGCTTTAGTATGAATCCATTTCGTGCTTTATTTATATTTTGAATAGTCCTAACGTTGTCATTGATCTTGAGTCAGATTATTATCTCCTGAGTCAGATTATAATCTCAGCTGTCCATTTGTCAGTTAGTGTCACATCAAATTAAGCATAACATCTACTTTTGGCCAGGACAAAGAGCGCAAGGCCTTTTGTTTTTGAGAAACATCTACATCTATTTAATCCATGACAAGCAATTGAAGTATATGTTAGTGTGATAAATGAGGTATGGTGTGGAGTCTTGAGACGTAGTGTTCATACAAGGTCCCTACAAAATTTTAGAGTGTGCTGTTGTCGTGCGTGCAGTTTCATGGGGTGTTGTGATTTATGTGTAGTATGTGTGAATTGATGCAAAAATACAGTTTAAATGAACACTCAGGTCTTCTTTCTATGTCAGTTGGATCAGATTTTGAAATGTTAAGTCTTACAAAGAAATTTGTGATTTCCTAATGTCAATTTTTTGAAGGAACACGTTTTTTTCCCAATGTTAATTGTGCAAAGGAAACTTGCGTGTTTGTCCAGGCCTTGAAATTGTGTGAAAAATGGCCTATGCAACCACAGTTGAGCAGTGTGAAGTTCTGTAACTGTCGAGAGTAGTTTGTCAGGTTTTGGGGGGGGCTGTTTTTCAAGTTGTGGCCTTTGATTTGTGCCCAGATTGCAGCCAACAACATCTCTGATGCATATTTTGATCTGATGCGTGTGTGTTATAACTGTAATACTTGTATTTGAATTATGTTTGCAATTACTGTATATATGTTGTTATCGTTGGCTGTGTTCCTGTAGGCTATTTAGTTTTAAGTAGCCAGTCAGCTTAGTTAGAAGACGACGATTCAGTAATGTTTTAGTAATTATCGTGGCTTAGAGTTGAGCCATGTTTTAAGTTCCTTAAAGGTGCTAGTGCTAGTTGCAGTAGCGATTTTGCATGCATTCTTACAAAAGTTAACTTATAACAGTTTTAGCATTACTAAAAGTGAGATTCGAACATAAAAGGAGTGTCTAATGCAATAACATAAATTAGTTTATTAACCCTGTGACTGATTACTTTTTAATTAATTAGTTGTTAAGCTTAAGACTTGTAGCAGTGAATTATGGTGCCTAGTTACGATCTGTAGCTGCAACTTGAAGTGATTAGTTGTGTTTTGCAATGAATTCTCCTTTGGTAATATAAAACATTAAAATTTCGTGACTAGTAAAATCCACTTGAACACTGTGACAATGAGAATGTACTAAAAGCGACTGGGAAATCAACTCAGCTCGTCATTAATGTTAAATTGT
The DNA here is from genome assembly GCA_963556255.1 of Allolobophora icterica. Classification (NCBI taxonomy): domain Eukaryota; kingdom Metazoa; phylum Annelida; class Clitellata; order Crassiclitellata; family Lumbricidae; genus Allolobophora; species Allolobophora icterica. The sequence goes on along the minus strand of OY744605.1, from coordinate 31,460,960 downwards.
TGAAATGAACCACAAAGTCCCATTTTCACAATCGAACATGGCACTCCTTGTTATATGTCAGATGATTTTACATGTAACTACCGTAACTAAAACATCAGTTGTCTTGTGTGTTGGAGTGTTTGCAATTAGCATTGGCTTGAAGCACTGAAGTTAGTTACTCGCCTACGATTATGATCAGTAAACATTTTAAGAGTTAGTGGAAAAGATGTAATGAAGTCATATGAGTAATAAATTTGTTTACTCAGAGTTAGGATGTAGTCATATTGAAAGTTATTCTTGGCCAACTTATTTTGTTTTTGTTGCTCATGCAACCCTTTCAATGTGATATTGAATTATGGCTATAAAAGATTATAATTCAAACTAGAGCCATAACAATGAATCGAAATTGGTGTTTTTTGTTGCAACAAGAATGCCTTGTTGCATTGGGTTGTCATAGAAAAATGTCTTTCGAGGAAAGAGAGGGCATGTTTTGTGCAGTTCATTACTTGACATGATTCGTTCCAACGACTCTGCTTGTCCATAATTATTTGTATTATGTGTTGTTTTTGAAGTTTAAACTGAGTGTATTGGTGTACATAATTGTTTCAGATTGTAATCTAGATTTTAGTTCATTTAACACCAGGTATTTAAAGGGAAATTGTTTTGCTTGATGCTCACTGAAGAACGCCGCCAAGCAACCTCGACCACCAAGGAAGCTCTCATCTTGGCTATGCTGCTAACATTGTGCAATGCTTGCCTTGTTACCGTTTTTGTTGTTTTTTGTAAGAGAAGGGTCGTGTTTCAGAAAACAAGTTATCATAAATCCATAGTCGTTCGAGGAAGTTTCTATTCTACACTTTCTGTTTTCATGAATATTGAAATGTTGTATTTTAAAGTTCGCACGGGTATTCATTGTTTGTGTCTATGATGTCATTAACGTGTGCTAAATGAAACTCAAGGACTTGAATTTTGCCATGCACTCGAATATCGTCGGAATGGAAGGAGAAATTATTGTGTTGACAAAATAAACGCAGTTGGTTGCGTATGTGTACATAACAGTATTTGAATGAAAAGTTTATGACCAGTATCAGTCGTTACTTGAGCCGATTAGTGCGTGTACCATCCAACAGAGCAGCAGTTAGGTTGTAAGAGTTACCTACAGTATGTATAGTCTACGGTTTCTACGGGCGGCGCCATTTGTGTGTGTTTCCTTTTAAATCCAACAGCTGTTTCTTCCATATTTGGAAACAGTTGTAGCTTTAAACGGTTTGGATCTCGATGACCAGCGGAATGAACAGTTGCTTTTACGCACAGTAGTGTACTTCCTGTAATAAGCTCATTAGAAATCATCGCAAATGTTTGTGGTATTGTATGATATTATATTTGATTTATTCGTTGAAATACTGATCCGCTTGTACAGTTATTGTTGACCAAATGATTGAATTCTGGCAATTTCAGAAGATTTATTATTGTTTAATGTTTGTGCGTGGACAAGATGAATATGTGTATTTGTTTTCTGTAAAAAACCGTTTTCTCACGAGTTGATTTCAAATGATTTGCGGCTAAGATAGACCAAAGCGAATTGTGCTTGCACAAGTAAAGTGCTTGCACAAATAGAGTGCTTGCACAAGTAACGTGCTTGCATCAGGTAGGGCTAAAAAACAGTCTGAGCAGTTATAAGGCATTGCTAGTTTGTTATAGGCATGGAACACAAGAAACTTGTGACGTTAGGGTGATAACATCAGGACAGTGTTCGGAAGATGGTCACAGAGTGCAGTAGTGTTTGTCATTCAGAAGTGATCATATGTTTGGTGAGCAGAGATTGTGAAGCGACCGCTTTGTTTTGGTCAGCTACCCGCAGATGACATTGTGGGTAGGTCCGAGGTTGAGCATTATGTCACAGACCGGATGTCAACTACTGTGGAACAGTGTTGCTCAACTAAACCATTTGCTAAAAGTCACTTATTTAAGCGGTCATCAAAAAAGAACGTCCGCAGTGATGGGGGAGTTATGGGTCATCCTACTACGGACGGGGTTATGACCAGTGCGGACGTCCGCATCTAACTTTGATGCATAGTATTTTTTGTACAACCTGTGACTTGAACTCCAACTTCAGTCAGATGCGGACAATCTGTATGCCTCCTGCGTCGGTTTGTAATACGCCTAACGGTCTGTTGCAGACGGCTCAATAACCATTTCATCAGCAGGCACAGGAACTGGAATAATAGTAAAAAGGTGATGACATTAAAAAGTGGATTCGAGGCATGAAAAAAGCTGCAGAAGGGAAAAGTCGTTTGATGGATATTCATTCATTCATTCATTCTGGACATTTATATAGCGCTTCTTCAAGAGACCTACTCAGAGGCGCTCCCAGCCCAGCCACGGCTAAACAGATAGGTCTTGAGTTGTCGTAAGAAAACAGGTGAATTATTTCGGGGGAAGCAGCGTAAGGATATCGGAAGACCATTCCAGGTAGACGGGCCAACAACCGAGAAAGCTCGGCGTTGCCTGACTGCGGAGCGGGTCCGAGGGACCAATAGCTCCCCATTAGTCGCAGAGCGCAAAGCTCTGCGAGAAGCTAAGTCAGAAATTGGGCAGCAGAGTTCAGACAGGTAGGATGGGGCGCTACCAGATAGACACCGCCAAACTAGTGCTGCTATCCTGTAGGAGATGCGCTCAGAGGCAGGAAGCCAATGTAAGACGTCACGCATATAAGCAGAGACTGGGGCATATTTTGGAATGCGACCAATAAGTCTAGCAGCAGAACGAAGGACCCGGTCAAGTCGCCCCATTAGGCCCTTGGAGTGACCAACAAGGACCGAGCAACAGTGGTCAACTCTACCAGTGACAAATGCATGAACTAAGATCACTGCAGCATCATGGGAGAGGGACCTCAGTACAACACGCAACTGCCGGAGCTGATAATAACAGTTCCGAGTGACCAAGTTAACGTGCTGAGAGAGACTAAGCTCTCGATCCAGCGTAACACCTAGGTCACGAACAGTAAGGGAGAAAGTGATATGGGGAAAGGTTTCAGTCAGTTGGTGTAGGTCAACGCCCGCCAGCTGTCTACGACCACCAAGCCAAATGAATTGAGTTTTGGACGGGTTCAGTAGCAACCGGTTTGAGGCCATCCAAGCTGAGAGGGTATCAATAGCGCGGCACATCAACCCAACAGAAGCCACTGCATCAGCTGCGCGGCAGTGGACATATGCTTGGATGTCGTCAGCATAAAGCTGATGAAGCAGTCCACATGACTGTAGCAAGGAACTAATATCAGAAGTAAACAAAACATAAAGTAACGGGCCAAGGACGGACCCCTGGGGTACACCAAAGAGGGCGGGGACCCAGCGGGACCTGGAGGAACCAGCAGTAACACAGTTAGTGCGACCAGTAAGATAGGATGATAGCCAGTCTAACGGTTTGCCAACCAGCCCAAAGGAAACAGAGAGGCGCTGTAGAAGTATAGCGTGATCGACAGAGTCGAATGCCGAGCTAACATCAAAAAGGGCTAAAAGGGTAATCTGACCACAGTCCATGGCGCCATATAAATCTGACAGGAGGCGGACCAGTAAAGTTTCAGTGGAATGATTCCTCCGAAAACCCGACTGGAGGGATGGGAGTAAACCATTCATATTGAGATAACCAATTAGTTGATTTGCAACAATGCGCTCCAATATTTTGGAGAGGAATGTAACATTTGCGATCGGGCGGTAGTTTGCAGGATCAGTTGAGTCCAGCCCGTCACGCTTCATGGCCGGAATGAGAATTGACCGCTTCTGAGAAGTAGGTAGATGGGCCTCCTGGATCGACCGATTGCAAAGCAGGGTGAGGAACGGCAGGAGGTCGTCGACTAGTTCCTGGACAAGGAACGTAGGCACCGGGTCCAGCTCACAAGTCTTTGGTGCTGCGGCTAGGATGAGACATCATAGCTGTAGACTAGTTATCTCCTTGAGGTCGGCTAACCGAGCATCAGTAGTGGAGAAATCTGGCAGAGGAGAAGCAGAAGTAGCAGTTCGGATAGACGCAATTTTGGCAGTCAAATGTTCCAAGAATGCTTCAGCAGTAAAAGACGGAGAAGCCTGCGTCTGACGGTTCGAAGAGCAACGGCCAAGGAGGCCATTGAACGTGGTCCAGAGCTTCTTAGGTTCTCTGGACTGGTTTGTGATTATTGTCTCCCAGTAGACTCGCTCTCTGTCCCGGTAAGCAGAGTGCATTTTCCGGACGAATTGGACCCATGCTGCCCGGTCTGAAGACAATCGCGTTCTCCTGTAGACACGCTCAAGACGCCGAGCCTGCCGTCGAAGCGATCTGCACTCCGCATTGAACCACGGGGAGAGTGGATGATTTCGAGTCTGAACTGTACACTGTGGCAGAAATGAATCCAGAAGCTCAGACATCACCGTCTCATATGAGGAGAACAGTTCTGAGGCTGTCAGTGAAGAGGAAGCCTCGACGTCACTGAAGAGTGGTTTAGCTTGGAGGGCTGCTCGGAAGGCAGCTCGATCCAGCTTTTTCCAAAGACGAATCCGTCTTGTGATTAGGAGCGAGGGCTCGCAGATGAACGGTATGGAGGCCATCACGAGACCGTGGTCAGATAGAATTGGGGGGTGAACGTTGACGTCGGTCACCTGACAGTCGTCCCTGGTGACAATGACATCAAGCCACCCACCTAAGATGTGGGTAGGCTCAGCGACATGTTGAGTCAGGCCAAATTGTTCCATGATCGCCGCATATTCAATGGATTCTGGAAGCCTTGGATCCTCCAGATGTAGGGGATATGTCAGTCCGTGCTGTCAATCCGCAGGAGTCTTGTAGCCAGTCGTCCACTGATGCGGACGTCCGCAAAGGGGAGGGAGGGTAAAGCCAAAAGAGGACAAGGCGGAGGGGTCCAAAGTAGGCCATCTATTGCGGACGTCCTTTATGGACGACCCCCTATTTTCCCTAAGTTTCTGCTCCATCTCATCGTAAGCGCTACTTGAAAGCCAATCGCAAGACGCCAGCTATTCACGAACGCTGCATCACGTCAGAGGGGTTGTCCACAGTGCCGTTTTAAGGCATAGGCACGCGAGGCCCGGGCCTAGGGCCCCGCGCAGCGGGGGGCCCCGCGGCGGCCCAGAAACAAAATAACAATATTATAAGTTCTGTTATAACAAGTAACAATTCTGCAAAGTAAAGTAAGAACAATAACACATTTTTATTATTATTTTGAACAAATGTCTGCGGTCTGCATTTTTAGTTAAATATAATTATTGGTAATAAAATCAGAGCGCTATAGAAATAAATCAATTATTTTAACGCATGGCGATGATGGCGCACAACTTGCTGTAGGCTATTGGCTATTATGTTTGTTTTCATTTGTCTGCTTTTTCACAACGCTATTCAAGGAATTTTGATGTCTTGGTACCGGTAAGTTAATATTAATTTTTAATATTAAATCTCTCTGTCCTATAATCTAGTCATTTTTTAAAATTGTTTTAAACTTTAAATTATAAAAAGGGCAAAAAGCGTATCAAATTTCGCACAGACTGTTTTTTAAAAGTTCACTTTTCACATTCTGTGCTCAATTCTCGACAAATGGTAACGGAGCGGAACTTTTTATGGTAATTTTTTATGTAATTTTGATGTTATGAGCAGATTTTTAAGACAACATCATAAATATTTTAATGTTTTTTTGTTCATTTGATCACTGGTAATGATTAGCTGAAGTGATTTTTATTTTGTTATTTGGCCAAAAAAAATAGTCAACTTTACGTTGATTAGATTCCCTATTTTTCTTTCGGTAACGGAGTGGAACACCTTAACAAAATTTAAAATGTGATGGAATTAAATAATCATTTGTATTGTAATTTCTTTTATATTTATTTTATAAACATTAATACTAAGAACATATTGGCATGTCAAACTACGCAGTAGGAAGCCGTCTACTATATATAAATAGCTCGTATGTGTTTTGGTAACGGAGTAACGGAGTGGACAAACATTTTCGTAGGGCTATTTTCTTTCTGCTAAAAACTTCATAATTTTACATATTAGTGCAAAACCAAATATATATTAGTGAAATAGAAATACTGAAGATTTGCTCCCCGAAAAAATCAATGTAATTTGCCAAAAAAATTTGTTGGCTTCTTCAATTAGTGAATGTGACATATTACCGGAAAATGACTCATCTGAGACTGAGATATTGAGACGGAAATCGGATTACGTTTAAGGTTATTTAGGGTTTGTGCGGGTTGTGCCTAGGGCCCCCAAACTCCTTAAAACGGCTCTGGTTGTCCAGAGAGGCAGAGACATTAACCTAAGACCAAAGTCGGGTTGCCTGAAGTTAAAATAATTAAATACATTAAAATAAGTATGTAAAATAATTTACGCACAAGTTTTTATTATTAATTTTTGTTAGGCCGAAGTATTCTCGTTAGGCCTAGTGTTAGCGCATCGATCGAGTTTTCGTATTAGTTCTAGCTATAGTCTGCCTCTCAAGTTTAGTTTCATTTTGTTAACGTCTTTACCCGAGCTTTAGTTACAGTTATGCTGGCGCCGTAACAAAACGGCGCAGGACAAAACGGCGCAGACATAACGGCGCAGACAAAACGGCGCAGACAGAACGGCGCAATTCAAAGTACCCCGACAAAACGGCGCAGACAATACGGCGCAGTACAAAGATTATGATACCCGTCTAGTGATTGTTTGATTATTAGCGATCAAAAAGTGCCGTTCATCCCTCTACTAGTTTAATTTACATTTTAATCGTTCATCCCTCTTCTAGTTTAATTTACATTTTAATCGTATAATGTCGGACTTCGAGAAGGCAAGTCAGAATGCCTGCGCGATTGTCTTCCCGGATACACGACTTGTTGGATGGTTTTTCCATCTCGGCCAGAGTATGTGGCGCAAGGATCAAGACCTTAACCTTGCAGCGCCCTACTGTGAAGATGAAAATCTTCGTATCTGCGTGAAGATGCTGTTAGCTTTAGCCTTCGTTCCGGTTGCTGATGTTCAGGCTGCGTTCGACGAGTTAGTTGAGAGCTTTTCACCTCTTCTGGCACCTTTAGCGGACTATTGGGAAGATACTTATATCGGCAGGCAAAGAAGGGGTAGACGCGCAAATATTATGACAACGTATGAACTATGAACTAAAAGACTTGATGAAGTTACGCAGTTATTTCTAGTATATATTTTAGTATATACTATTGTTTTTTAGTTCAGTTTTGCGCCGTTTTGACTGCGCCGTTTTGTACTGCGCTGTTTTGTTGCCACGCCGTTTTGTCTGCGCCGTTATGTCTGCGCCGTTTTGTCGGCGCACCAGTTATGCTCTATACTAGTTTAACAATTGTATTGTATCTCATAACTTATCTCATAACTTATAAAGCGCCTCTACTCAGCGCCCACCAATCAGATGCGCTCTACTATTAATTGGGCGTATCGTGACTAGGGAACGTCACTAACAACAAATAACACGGCAGGAGAGGGGCGACATGTTTCCTTGGGTGTTGATGTAGTATGTGTCGGCGTCTCCACCTCGGTAATTTTTGTGAACCGTCTGCAAAAAATAACAGCGCAGCCTTTTCGTAGCGACATCTAGATATGCCTTAAACACGAAACACGATGCACTACTTTCGCAGACAGATGCTACTCAAACACGAAACGTAGCGAATTTCACACGACTTTCACACGTGACTGGCGGGAAAACTACAGCGCATACCAGTTCAGTTTGTCCCATATATTGCTGCTGAATAACATTTTCTCTCACACACCCTAACTTGTGCACAATGTACTTCGAGGCTGCTTTGGCCCTCTTACATTTATTCATTCATCATACGGTCTCTGCTCTGCTAATTTATTTTCTCATCTGTATCATTGTAAGTCAACATCTCTAGCCTACGCGAGCGTCGCGAACAACGCATACCTTATGATCCTTATCATTTGCGCCTTTTTCTTATAGGCTACGTGATAATCATCTTCGCAACTCCATCACCAGTAGGTCTACACCGGACTGTATGGATAAATAATAACTGTTTTACGTGAGAAGTCTCAAACCCATGGGCGGCGATCCCGGGGGGTCAAGGGGGACAAGACCCCCCGCCTTTAAGAGTGGGGGACACGCCATACATCGGACCCCCAAATTTTGAGGAAACCCTAAAAAAGGTCATATTTTTTCGACGAAAAATTTTTTGACCTTTTTTTTCAGCAGATCAGTTCAAAACTCTTTTTTCACCAGATCAGTTCCAAAATGCCCCCCCCCACCTGTCAAACAAGATCGCCGCCACTGCTCAAACCATTCAAAACAGAATACTGGTAGCTGAGAACAACCAAATCACACATACGACCATCCGACATCATTTCTTTCCGATTAGCCACGATGAAGACGCGTTGATATCGTCACCATTTCTTTCTGATTAGCCACGATGAAGACCCGTTGATATCGTCAGTTCGTCACCATTTCTTTTCGATTGACGAAGATGAAGACATCCGTTTATATCGTCACCATTTCTTTCCGATTGGCAACTATGAAGACATCCATTGATATCGTTACCATTTCTTTCCGATTAGCCACGATGAAGACATCCGTTGATAGCCTATTAATTGTCACCATTTCTTTCCGATTAGCCACGATGAAGACATCCGTTGATAGCCTATTAATTGTCACCATTTCTTTCCGACTAGCCACGATGAAGACATCCGTTGATATTGTCACCATTTCTTTCCATTTAGTGAAGTCTTCGTCTTTACCAAACGGAAAGAAATAGTGACGATGTCATCGTTACGAATCGGTAGGAAATGGTGACAATATCAACAAATGGCTTCATCGTTACCAATTAGAAAGAAATAGTGACGATATCAAAGGACGTCTTCATCGTTATCTATCGGTAAGAAATGGTGACGATATCGACAAAAGTCTTCCTCGATACCAATCGGAAAAAAATGGTGACGACATCGACGGATGTCTTCTTCGTTACCAAACTGAAAAAAGGAAATGAAAGAATATTTTCATCGTTACGAATCCAGAAGAAATGGTGAAGATATCAAGAGAAGTCTTCAACGTTACGAATCGGGGGGAAAATAAGGACCATATCAACGAATATCCTCATCGTCGCCGATCGGAAATAAATGGTGATGATATCAACGAATGTCTTCAATTTGACCAATCTCAAAGAAATGGTGACAATATCAGGTCTTGATCTTTAGCAGTTTTCAACGTTGCGAATGGGAAGATTTGTCGCCAATATTAACGATATCTTCATGGTTACTAATCGGAAACGAATGGCAACGATATGAACGAATAGGCTATGTTCATCGTTGGCAATCGGAAAGAAGTAGCAGCGATATCAACAGAAGTCTTTGTTGTTACCGATCTTAAAGAAATGGCGACGATATCAACGAATTTCATCATCGCTGCCAATCGGAAAGAATTGATAAGTTGGAATAAACCAAAACGACGATGCTATATAAAGGCATTCGCCACTCGTCGCGAGATGTCGCATAGAAGTCCTCGCTTTGCGGACGGACATTAGCAGGATTAGAGCGTCATGTGTGTGAAGCATGGCGAGCCTCCCTTACTGCTCGTTCCAGGTCATCCGCCTTCTTATTTACCACCTTATTCACGGCTGGCCCAACAGCGTCGTCTCTCCTAATGGAGTGTGTGAAGCCGTAGACTATTTAGCATTTCGCGCGGTTAAGTTGAAGTCCAATCTTAGCTGACTCTTGGGCGATCAACTGAATATCATGCCTCCCAGTGTCAGGTCGTCTAAGAATGCTACTCAACTCCGATTTCAGCTTTAAAAGGATCAGCTGTACTGTGATGCCCATCGGATCCCTCTGCTGGGTTCCTTGTTCTGATCGAAGAATATTTGAACCATGTCGTACTCGTACAACGGTTTGCAGCAATATGCAGCATGTTGGATAGGGCCGAGCAGAGGAGCAATCTGGCAACAGCGTAGGTGTTCGCGCATTTAGCTGCTAGGCGTCGCAACGTGTATCCGACCGCATTTGGTCAAATGCCTCCGTCTTTTTTTCCTAAGCAATCAGATTGGCATCGTATATATGATTTCGCTAACTTCGACCGGTGGGCTGCCTTCCAACATCAGATTGACCAATTTACTCAGGTGGTGGATGAGGTTACAATCGACTCCAACCGAAGTTAAGTCTTTGAGGTGTTGTGGACTGAAACCTTCTGGACCAGCTGCCGAGCCTGCCGGGAACGAAGAAATGGCCTCGGCGATCGATCGCTGTGAAATCTTCAACGGAGCAAACCGACTTGAAAGCTTTGGATTACAGATTGGTCTCCTGTCCAACGGAGCTGGCGGGTGCTTCGCCTTTAGTCCAGCCAACGTGATCACTGATCAGGAGTGTCGGGAGCTGGTTCGTCATCGCTGCAGATAAAGTGGATGGCAGCCTTGTAATTGCCATCTTCCAGTTTGGTGGCTACTGCTGATGCAATGTATTTTGTCAAGTCACGTGTCATCGGACCTGTACGACGAGCTGGCGTTGGCTTATTTTCGTCGTCGTCTGTATCGCTTGCCGGTCCTTTCGAGCGCCAGTTCCTAATCCTATAGATGATTGTCCGCGTTAGCGTGCGTTTGACTCCCCCTTTTTTCGCTTGGCTAAGAGGTCCGACCATTTCCCAGTGTCATCTGGTTACCGTACGACAGCCTCTACAAGTTCACCCAAAATGGCGGCGCACGATGCTCTTACTAATGGAGGAATTCTTTTGACGAGCGCGCCTCTTACGAACGGGTGCAAGAGGATCGATACTGAAGGTGCGTTGTTCGTCCGAATCTGGCTGCGTTAGGATGAATATGTGATTTTCAGGGTGTGCTGTAGAGGAAGGTGACAAAATCGCGCTGGGGGCTAGTATCTCTGCCGGTGGCTGGCCAGATCCGGGACAAGGAGAAGGCCTAGGCCCAAGACAATGAATGTTGCCATCCGATGAATGTGTTTTAAATTTTGAACAGCATAAGCCTACAGGGCAGTGTTTAATCTAGTCCCCCTCTTCTGGGAGGGGAAACAAGGTTTCTGGGGAGCAAAGAATTGACACAAGATTTTTCCAGCCATCTTGAAAAAGTTTTTGACTTTTCCTCATTTCATCTTCAAAAAAAGTTGATGACTTTTTTTAGTCCTTCGTCCAATTTGTAATTTCTACAGCAATTACTCTCTCCAAAAAAGTTGATGACCTTTTTTAGGAATTCATCTCTCTCTGGGGGGGGGAACCATGTATCCACATGTGTCGTGGGGGGGGGAATTTTACTCCCCTAAAGGTCTCTACATTGTAATATTGCTGGCCTCTGGGGGGAAACATAAATCCTCGGGGAACATCCCCCCCAAAGATGTCTAGATTAAACACTGTATAGGGCCTACGGCAAGTCCAGTTTCCCTTAGAAGGCTTCCTATCCATGTTATGTTTCAAGCGATAAGAATTTTATTCAAACGGAACTACTATAAATGGTAAACAGTTATGCTCGGACTGAAAGAGGCAATACGTTATTATGGCAACGATGACGTCATAGGCCATTTAAACACGTTATGGCGAAATATTGAAGGGCGCGATGATCGCTGATGGTAATAATAAATTTTTCAAACAAAAATGTCCTGAATCCTGGGCGATTCGGCTTCGACGAACAAAGTCTTCGAAATCACGAGGCGTTGACTTAATGATAACTATAGAAATCCAACTCTAATAACGTCGAACTAACCTGGAGAATTTATATAATTTACGCCAAGTTTGAAAATTTAGATTTTCAATGCCAACTGATGACGTCACTACCTTCAATAATGATAATAAAATACTGTGACGTCATCTTTCAACTTTCCTCGACCTTACCATGTTAAACTGTTCTCCTTGTTATAATATTTATTTATTTATTTCGGATATTTCTATAGCGCCTCCACAAGTCTACTACTACTCAGAGGCGCTCCCGACTACAGATTGGTACTGTGTCGGAGTTTTCACGCCGAAGCGCCACGAGCAATAGTAATGATAATAATAATAATGATATTAAGCCTGGTGGGGCTTCCTCGGGGGTGGGGGGGCCGAAATAGAGCGGATAGAACGATTCATCCGAAGAATAAAGAGAGCCCGTTATCTCCATCCTGAAACGCCCACAGCTACCAAACTAGCCGCCCAGGCAGACGAAAGGCTATTTCACGCCATACTTGGAAACCAAGAACACGCGCTGCGATGGATGTGCTCTGAGCGACCAAATACCGGATATGACCTCCGCAACCGGCCACACCCCTTCGCTCTCCCAGTCAAGGAAAAGCGAAACTTTATTCCAAGAATGCTGTACAAAGACATTTACTAACTTCAATTTAAACTCTAGTAGACACTTGAAGACACTTAGGAGCTCCCGTAGGCCCATCCAAGACACTTAGCATCTTCCCTATCCCTCCCTATCTGTAATTTGATGCGTTATTGCCAGCAAAGCTTGATTTCAAGAATTAAACGAATATACATATACATATACATATACATATACATATACATATACATATACATATACATATACATAATAATAATAATAATAATAATAATAATAATAATAATAATAATAATAATAATAATAATAATAATAATAATAATTATAATAATAATAATAATAATAATAATAACAATAACAATAACAATAACAATAACAATAACAATAATAATAATAATAATAATAATAATAATAATAATAATAATAATAATAATAATTAATTTGCCTCAGGGCAAAAAAATAATTATAATAATAATAATAATAATCATAATGATTGAATGTTTACTCTGAACCTAGACTAACTGTAGGTCTATATGATAGCTATCTTAACATAAATTGTCATCAGTATCCTATGCTGTATCCTTTACTATTATAGCCAATCATATTATTTTTTTATCGCCCGAGGTAAAAATAATCCCTCAGGCTCTTATAAACTATCTGAAGAGTTTTGTTGTTCTGGAGTTAACGGTCATCTTCACCGGTCAATTATTATTATTATTATTATTATTATTATTATTATTTATTTTTTTTTTTTTTTTACCCGAGGTATATATGATCCCTCAGGTGCAAGATACTAATTAATTATGTTGACTCTGGAGTGGCCGTCCTGGTCAAGATTCGGGAGAACAAAAGTGCTATGGAAGGCGACTGCGTTGAAACGTTGAATTACAACGGACAGGCGCTGGAACAGATAGCTGGTTTCCCTTGGGTCTCCAGAGATTTGGCTCAGAAGACGTCCAAGGTCTGAGAGGAACGCCTGTCCCACGGCGTTAGCTGGTCCCAAGGTTTCAAAAGCCAATGGAACAAAATGGTAGAGATGCATCAGTTCGGTGTATTATTCGTTTATTATTATTATTATTATTATTATTTTTTTTTTTTTGCCCTGAGGTACTTCATTCCCTCAGGGACTTAGAAATTATTAGTGTAATTATTCTGGAACGGCTACCCCTCTTATTATATTATTATTATTATTATTATTATTATTATTATTATTATTATTATTATTATTATTATTATTATTATTATTATTACGAATATTTTTAACGCGCGCAAAGTCACACGGAAATGCAAATCTGAGGCGCGGTTAGTCAGCCGCCAGGTGAAGAGTAATTAGATATTCATATGTTTGAAAGTAATGAGTTTTGAGGCGTTTTTTGTATGAAGAAGAGGTCGAGCAACGGATAAACATTGGTAGTCGGTTCCATTCCTTGGGGGCTGCAACACGAAATGCACGAGAGCCCATGGCAGTGCTACATCTAGGCTCAACCAAAAGACCCATAACCGAAGACCGCAGACTGTGTGGCGGGATGTAACATAACATAACATAACATAGCATAACATAACATAACATAATGTTTATTGGTCAAAAAAAACTGCAGATATTACATATTTTCCTAGACTGTAACAACAAACTCTAAACAATCATCTCAATATAACAAACAGAAGTAGGCCTAATAGTAATTCTTAAATAAATCAGTTCCTATTCAGGTTAAGAAGGAAAACTAATAAATCAAGTAGAGAAGAAATATGCAAGAAGTAGTCTTCGAGGTATGTAGGCCTAAGGAGAGAGTAGTGGATGAAGGTAGGTAGGAGTGCACATTGTGGAGGTTTTATAGGTCAAGCAGGCCAGTTTAAATCTAATTCTGAATTCTACAGGAAGCCAATGCAGCCGATGGAGCAGAGTTAATGAGTTTGAACGAGAAGATGCACGCAACTTCACGCGAGCAAGAGAATTTTGGACGCGTTGAAGCCTGTTGACTTGAAGTTCATAGTTTCTTTTTATTAACTAGAGCTCCTTCCACAGTCGGCAAGTGGAAGTTCCACTTGCCGAAAATCAGCACCTCAATAAACATACCTGCAGGACTTGCCTGTCATTACAAAATCCATACACACGGGGGTAATATTCGGGGGGTGCGAGGGGTACCCACACCACTTACGTTTTTGAATAGAGGGTACCGTAGTAACTAGTAACTAGTAACCGTACTCCCACTTTTCATACCTAGAATATACAATGCCCATTGTTCTTCTTGGCGGAAGGCCTTCATTTCACCCCTCAAGACTCAAAACAATTACCAAGCGTTATCATCATTTTCATTGTTGCAATTATTATTGTTATTATTATTATTATTTTTACCTAAAGGATGAAATCCACAGGGTGTGGAAAACTGATACTACTACTGCTATTACTACTGCTGCTACTACTACTGCCACCATTACTTATAATAAAAATTATTATTATTATTATTTATATTATTATTATCATCATCATCATCGCCGTCGTCGTCGTCATCATCATTATTAGACATGGCGCATAAATGGCACTGTTAACATTATTTTGCATTCGAGAAGTGGAAACAATGCAAAATTTGGTACCCGCACTTTCTAGACCAAAGTTACTCCTCTGTGCATGTGTAAGTAAGATAACTTAGACTTCTCGATGGCTTTAAGACTACGCATGTATTCAGTCGTCGTCGTTTCTGATGGTCAAACGTAAATTTTGTGCAGGCTGCGTGCACAGGTGAATCCGTACGTAATCCTTCACATCGTTCCTGAAAATCCTCGTTATATTTATCCATCGTTTCCTCGTCGTAATCCCTCCCTCTCTCCTTTCATCCCTCCCTTCATCCCCTTCCTCCCTCTCTGCTCTTTCTCCTGTCGACACGTCGTTGCGAATTAAACAAAGCTGATTTGAATCCTCACGCAGTCGGATTGATATACTGCATTGAATCCCAATCGAATCACACTTCCACTCAACTGCAGTTAGCAGAGGGCGTGGACTATACTGATGACGATGAGTAGAATTCAACGACCTATGTTGCCATACGACGACGTCAAACCACCAGTCAGTCATGATGATGACGACGATGATTATTATGACGACAATCATAAGGACAACAACAGAGACGAAAAAGAATCAACCAAAGTCATTAAGATATCTAAACATCTTCATTTCTAACACAAGTCCTCTCACTCGTGCAATGACTAAAGCTTCCTCAACGCACTTACCACAAAATTGTGTCTCTAAAAAGTCTAAATTACTTTAAGTGCTCTTTGCGTTTCTAACACAGCTGCTGCTGCTCAGGCACACAGGCGTCAACGCAGCAGCGTTACTACTCCTTATGCCACACACACACCATGGCAGCAATGGCTACGATGAGTGATATTCACTGTCGTCGTCATCATCATCGTCGACATCATCATCGTCGTCGTCGTCGTCATCATTATTATCATCATTATTATCATTATCACCGTTGTTGTCGTCGTCGTCATCTGTTCCTGACTTACTTTCGAGCACGATTGCAATTCATTGGTCTTCTGATTGGTTCCTTCACGTGTCAGTTAATCTTTCATCATGTCTTATCCGATTTCTTTTGTGATATATTCATGTGGGCCTCGTTTGTGTTCTGTATAAACTAACCTCTGCTCTTGTTCGTTCTTATCTGGCACACGATGCATTTTTTTATATCCGGTAAGTAGGCTGTTCCAGGTGAAACCAAACAAGTCGTTGCAAACACGTTCAACGACTTCGTCTAATGGAGTTGCTATCATATTCTGCCATTTTCTGATTTCTTTGTTTCCAGTTGTTCGCAGTCATATACATGTAGTCATTATGTGACACATTCTCATTTTGTCCAGCAATCTCTATTTCATATGAAAATATTGGTTGCATCATCACCTCAGGTATAATTTAGATATTGTTAACTTTTGACTCCTTTCGGGTAGTGCCAGTCCAAAGCCTGGATACAGGAGGGGCGACGTCAACGGCTATGGCAACCAGAAGATGTTGTTAAACACTGGAAACTAACATAACTATCGCTTTTTCATAACAAATACAGTAATAATTTATACAGTGCCGGCGCTAGGGTACTTGAGGCCCCCCAAGCCTTGCTTGAGGCCCCCAATAACTACGAAATATACACTGCAAACGCGAAAGACCGAACGTCGTCTCTTTTTACTTGCTATTGAAATCATTGCTAGCGATGACAACAGCCGAGCTTAGTGGAACGATTAAATGTTTATTTTAACTAGTTTCAACGTGTTGAAACTGCGCTCAGCACTAGCTACTGTTACTGGGGTGCTTAGAAGAATCCTTAGTGCAATAGATCTCAGATTTGGGGAAAAGTCAGGAAGTTCAATCACATTAAGGTAGACCGTATACTGTAGAAAGTCTCGCGCTGTTGTCAGCTGACAGTCTCTAGGCTACAAATAAACTTGTTCTGCAATAAAACGTGAAAGCTCCGCTAGAAGTTCATTTGTTTCTACGTCTCTCATCTTCTCGTAGAAGTTAACAGAATGTTTTTGCAGTTGATCTGTGTCGTGCATTTGATGAGTGTGTTGGAATGACAGAGAAACCCAAAAATGCTGTTCCAATCCTTGACCTGCTAAACCGTGACTGAACTGACACCAGCGCCTGATACAGAAGTTTGCAGAAAAAATCTGCTTTAAATCGTTTTTCGGGTGTAAATTTATCCATTTCATCTGCATATCAGTAGTCAAAATGGGCTCTTCTACGCTGATTTCTCGTTTCAGGAAAAGTGTTGTGCACCTCCATGTATATCTTCTACAATTTCCCGTGCACTTGTAGTAGCAGATTTGGGGGCCCTAGGCGCACACCTAGTGCGCCTATTCGAAAACGTGCCTCTGCCCACCACTTGTCCAGATTAAGATATTCAGAATGAGTTGAGCGATTTGGTTGCTGAGGAGATTCAGGACACCAACAAGGAAGCATTGCAACACGCAAAATACTTGACCACAATTCTGAACTGTACTCCTGGCATTCCACATGACGAGTAAATGACAGTTTTCTTAAGATTTGTCCTGTGTATACCTAGAAAAGGCATACGGCTAAGAGAAGCTTTTTCGGATATTTAGTTGTGAGTTACACGACTGGCCAATCCGCCAAGGACTGGCGGAATCATTCCTACAGTGGGAGAAAAAGCACTAAACCTAATGATTGAAGAATGTCGGGGTCAAGCGTATGAAAGGCCGTAACACAGAGGCGCGATTTGGGGCCCCAGGTGCGCCTAGGGCCCCCAAATCTTGGAAGGCCCAAACGAATGAAAATATTTTTGTTCAGTTATAAAAATAACATTTTTGAATAATTTTAAATATAACCCATTTTCTTTTTTTCACAGAAGCATTCACATAAACGTATGTTATTGTAATTTATAATTGTTTCGTTCATTTGGGCTAATAATTTTTTGTGCAAATGTGAACAGTAACATTAAGTTCAGAAGGCCCAAAAAAGTTTACACCTTGGGCCCAATTTTCTGTAAACGCGTCTCTGGTAGTGGGTTTCAGAAACAGTCACACATAGACGTAATGACCAGCTAAATTTGGAGGCCCCTTACAAACTTGAGGCCCCCCCAACCGGGGGGTTGGGGGGCCTTAGCGCCGGCTCTGAATTTATAAATATGTTAAACACATTTCATGAAACACAGTAGGCTACGTTATGAGAAAGCATAGATGGAACCTTGCGCAGTTTAATTCTGCAATCTGCAGGTAGTATTTTTCACAGCTGCAACCTTCAAACAGAGCAGGCCGATATTGTCGAGATTGTTTTCCTTGTTCAACTAGTTTCTCAGTGGAAGTTGATGATCACGAATGGCTTTCATTTTTCTAACATTTCTCAGTTTGTCAAATTGTGACTTTTTTGGAAAGTAATTGAGAATTATACGCTTTGTCAGTGCAAACTAAAGAATAGTCACTATGATTTCATGAGGTTGACTCCTGCTTTATGTCACTCCGATAAAGTCTATGTTTAAGGTCCGATGCATCCTGATCTCGTCACCCGCTTTCTCACGAAGTACCGGTAGGTCTATACTCGGCGATAGTTTTGCTATCGGAAGTCCTCCACGATGCCGAGCCTCGATACTCGGAGAGTTGAGGACTCTGTGAGCAGTTGTTTGTTTATTTAATTGGGTTTTACATGCATTAAATTATTAGCCTACATTTTAATTACACGAATTTCTATCAAATCAGTGTTTGCACATGACAGAATATATTTTCGAAATGTGTTTAAACGTAAGCTTACTTGTGTAGACCAAATAGACAGTCATTCATGGGGCGCCTTGTGAGGTACTTAAGAAACACTACAGGCCTAAGAAATGGCTTGACACATACACCTGCATACATATATATATATTATTTAGAATAGAATAGAATAGAATAGAATAGAATAAAGAAACGGTCGACTGTGGTGGACGATTGAGGACCTATCTACATGTAAATCAATTTGTGCAACACATTGATTTATCGGTAACATACGTGGTTGCGGTTTCGAATCCGTGCAACGAATCTGGGCAAGTTGTTTGCGCACACATGCATGTCTCGGTCGACAAGAAGGTTACTTTAGTATCGGGATATACAAACTTGGAAATAGACTGCAAGTAGTACATAGAGAGATGGAGACTGAGAAGACGTTTACAGTTTATTCTATGTCAGTGTTATGATTTGGGTCAACCAAGTCCTTGAGCTGAGTACCTTATTACATAACCCCTGGGGATATCAGCCATCAATCGCTATAGGGTGGTCCGGCGCCATGGCCTTCCATCTCAGTCTTGCCAAGGGGATTTGCCCAAGGCATAGTCTGCATAATTTAGCTTACAGACTTAAACTATAGGGTCTGTGTTCTTGAGGGAACACTTGCCTAATATAAGAACAATCTGCCTCTCTTAACGATGCACAAACAACAGCGTATATACTGCATTAGCGCACTTCAACAAACACTAGAACGAAAACTGCACCTTCAAAACTCTAGACTCGAGGCCAAAGGCCACAGTTTAAAAAAGCACTTACAGAATGACAAGAGTTTAGAAGAGTTGTTCATAAACATCGAGCTCCTAAATTCTACGTAGGTTTATCATTAGGGCCTAAGGAAGAAGTTCTCTGATCTGCTAAAAATTTTGCCATGAAACTGTTGGATAGAAAAAATCAGTGTGTATAGGTGTGTGTGTGTGTGTGTGCGTGTGTGTGTGTGTGTGTGTGTAGGTGTGTGTAGGTGTGTGTAGGTGTGTGTGAGTGGGTGTAGGTTGGTGTGTGTAGGTGTGTGGGTGGTTGTAGGTATGTGTGTAGGTGTGTGTGTAGGTGTGTGTGTGGGTGGGTGTAGGTGTGTGTGTAGGTGTGTGGGTGTAGGTGTGTGTGGGTGTGTGTATGTGGGTGTGTGTAGGTGTGTGTGTGGGTGGGTGTAGCTGGGTGTTGTGGGTGTGTGGGGATGTAGGTGTGTGTGGGTGTGTGTTACTTGTTGGGAGAAACGTTCTAAAACTACTGTAATGTTTGTGTTTACTGAGAAAATCAAGTTTGAATGTATAATACGAGGTAATTTTTATGTAATCTGTTCCTGCTTGTTTTAGCTTGTACTTGGTCTATCTAATGCTGAAATATAAAATTTTATTATTATTGAGTAAGTTAAGTTTATTCATATGGTAGATATGATAAATGAGAAAAGGTAGGCCTACCATAAGCAGACTTTAATCTTTTCGTTATATATTTTACAGAATTTTTGTAAGTGTGGCAATTTTACAAGCACAGAACAAGCCTTCTTGAGTTGATATATTCTATAGTTTATGCTACTTTATGTACTGAATTGTAATATTGTAATGTATAAATTCTATCGTACTGGTGTCTAATGTACAAGGCATCAATAATTGGTGGAGTACCAAAACTAAGCCGTCATCAGGTCAATATATCCAGAAGATCAGTCCTTCAAAACAGAGAGAAAAAAAAAGATGAAAAAGATACCTCTTAAGTTGATAAGGAAATTATATATATGCAACTAAGTAGAACGAATCGAAACCAGAAAGAGTTCAAACACCTAGGTCCAGCAACTGAAAACGCTCGTTCACCAAGAACAGTTCTAGTTTTAGGCATGACCAGAGTAAGATAAACCAGTCAATCTGACTAATGACAGTTCCGAGAAATGAGCACTGACTTTATTGTGGTTGGCAAGAAAGAGTTCGATGTTTTATAAACTATGAGCCTTAATTTTAAATAAATTCTATGATTGAACAGGAAGCCAATGCAAAGATTTAAACACAGAGGTTATAAGTTCAAATATGCTTCCGTATTTAGTTATTGCTTTAGCCAAAGTGTTCTGGACTCAGAAGTTTCAGCATGATTGACTTTGTGATACCAACAAGAGGCGAGTTACAGTAATCAAATGACTGGAGACAAATGTGTTTTCCAGAGACATCCTCGAAGACATGGAAACGTAACAACTGATTCTGCAAATGTACGTATAAGACGACTTACAAATACCAATCACATGTAGTCCTACGTAGTTAATGACTAATAACGTCCACGTTGCGAGCAGCATAAGCCAAATCAACATTGGAGTCACCAGATTTCAACAATTTAAGCCATCAGAATTTCTGAAGTTGCTACATATGGAGTGCCCAATTGCAGAAACTCAGTCTTCGATGGGTAAAGCAGGAGTTTGGCATTGGACATCAGTTGCACACACGAGAGGCGTAGCCAGGAAACAATTTCAGAGGTTTCAAATTTGGGGGTTTTCATTGGACATGGTCGACCATTGGACATGGTCGCAGAGTATGGGTCAGTTTTGAAAAGTTAAGTGTTTTTGTATTTTGCAATTTATTTGGGGGATTCAACCCGTAACCTACTAAATACGTCCATGGCACACACCAGTCACAGGACAAACTGTCAAATGAAACGTAGCATTGGGTATCATCAGCATAGAAATTATAAATATCCTAGTGAATGATTGTCAAGCAGTGCTTCTGTGTGGTGTGGTGCATAGTGAAAACAAAAGAGAACCAAACACGAAACCTGACGGAAACACCACATGTCAACAAAGCACTGGATGAATAGGGCATATAGTTCTCATGCAAATATACTGATTGAGTGCGTTGACTAAGATAAATAGTAAACCAATTTAGTGCATATAGGCCAGATATCCCACACCAATCCTGAAGACAATGCAGAAGAAGAGAATGGTTCAAAGATTTGCCTTGTAAGTTACAGGTAAATTACTGCTATTTAACCTATGCATTGTGTTAGTTGTAAGCGACCTATTGTGCTGGTTGGTGTTGCCTTACACAGATGTACACGAAACTAAGATTTACATGACTAGCTAAAGCCGAAATATACTTGTGGTACCCATTCCAGTGAGATATAGGCGTATATATCTCACGCCTCTTTCTGTGAAATGGTACCGGTATAGGCCTATATCTCACGGCTCTTTCTGTGAAATGGTACCGGTATAGGCCTATATCTCATGGCTCTTTCTGTGAAATGGTACCGGTATAGGCCTATATCTCATGGCTCTGCATATGTAGCTTGTATGTCTGCATGTTAACATGTAAGCCGAATTTTTCATGCAGTGCTCGACAAATAATGGAGAGCAGGATGCGGTACTATATTTGCTCGTTATCCATTTGCATCGAGTATGTTTTTGATTATGCCTGCACTGTTGTAAACCAGAGGTCGGAACTGCAAAAAGTTACATTCACTTGAAAAAATGCGATTCAAGCATTCTTACTTATATTTTTGCGAGTCTGAGATCAAGTGTAGACTGCTTGTCATTGCAATAAAACTCAACTTTTTTTGTTCTCCGAGATGTCTTGGATAAATATTTTTATAAAGATATGATGAATGATAGCAGTGATCCTGAGAAGACGTTTCCACAATATCTTTCATCATCTTGAGCCATGATTGCCCTATCTTTACATATGGCTGCACTGATACAACTGTTGAGCATCACACTTATTTCCGCAGACTATATATACATGTACACATTGTACTGTGATACCAGTTCTTCGTCGTCCTTTACCGGATTTTCTCACCAGCGTCAGTGTCATTTGTCCAACGAAATTCGCCAGTATATGCTGAAAGAGAAGCACCAAATATGTCTTTAAATATCTGCAATTTTCGAAATCAATATTATTTTTCTGAGAAACGCAGTTTTCATTGTCATGTATAGCTATTTTCGCAGAGAGTGATGTCCAGTGCCGTGAATAAGCTGGTGCTCTGTACTCAGCTTTAAAGTAGTGCTATAGTGATGAAAACGACCCACTGGGTGTGCAATGAAGACTTAACTGGGAGTTCCTAAGAAGGACTAGGGGGTTGAACCCCCGACAATTCTCACCCTGGCTTAGTTATAACCAGATTACAATTTGAAAGCACAAGTTTACCGATAAAATGAAAGCTAAGTTTATACAAGTAAAGCCAGGTGACAATGCATGCACATGAGAAAGTGACAGTTAGCGAAGCTGATGCATATTTACATTCATTAACACGTTTGTAAATACGGTACCAAGTTCATAAGACGGTTCTATTGGTCGAAGTCTTGCTTCAATTTCCATTGCTGTGAGTGTGACTAATTTTCAAATGCAAAGAAACTGGTAACTTAGCTGATGAACACCAGTCACTTACTCATTAACTCCCTCACTCATTCGCTAACTCCTCACTCGCTCATTCACTCACTCACTCGTCGTTATCTTACGTAGACCCTGCATACCCGTATAATTATCTCGTAGCTCTTTGTAATTGTAATTACGACAATTAATTCAGCACCTTAAGTAGTAAGCTACTTCCAGGATGCTTGACACTGTCAAGCGTCGGCGCAAATGCTAAGAGTTACTATGCAGCAGGTACATTAAACTTATCTTTGCCTTAAGCAGAGAGCCAGAGAGAGCGCTGGAGCAAGAGAGCGCGAGAAACCACGGAGCGGGGAGACGGTAGTGACAGACAGAATCAAGCCATAGAGAGACAGACACAGACGGACACAAGAGCTTATTATAGTTGTATGCTGCCCTCTGGCTATACAACAAAGCCCGACAGACAAACGGACTTGAGACGCAGACCCGACTGAGCGCGGCGGTAGTGGCCTGCGCTCCGACGCGCACACACCGACAGAGACAGAGACAAAGAGAGACAGAGACAGAGAGACGCGCTGACGACTCTATAAAGGCCGACACAAGTGGAACCACCGTTGCGGGTTTGCTGTTCATAAAACTCGACAGATAGCGATCGTTGCGTCTATAGTACGGACCGATGAAGGAGGAGGAGAAAGCCCTGTAATCACTCATACACTGTACGTTGTGTTTGCGGCGTCAGCGGCGGCGGCGCTCACAGGCGGATTCTTCTTTCCCTTCTGCCTCCAACTAGTGGTTCTGCTCGAGTTCTCGTCTGTCGCTGGGCTGCACTTCCAAAGCGACCTCTTGCTGCGTCAAGAGAATTATTCAGCAGACAGATTAAGACATTCGAAGGCGTCGGATATTTTTAGAATCACGGTGTAAGAGTTAGTTTTTAGTCGACTCAAAATCGTTGCTAATTAAATTGTGGGCGACGTATGGCCTTCGTCGCTCTAAAGGACGCAGTTCTAAAGGCGTCCGTCGACTTGGATTCAAGCTGTGCAATATTTTCTTCTCGACGAATGATAACGTCGTGTGAACTGGCGACATCGTTCGTAGGAAAATATTTTGATGTTAGAAGACAAGAGTGACACGGAGCTTTTGTAGTAGAGAACATCAGAAGTAACTCACTGTGCCACGCGGATAACCTTCTGAAATCTCTGGACATCGTAGAGTAGTGCTGAGTATTTCTGCTGAATTATAACAATCTTGTAGTCGACCTACGAAATGCGTTCAATGCTGTGGTTGGATGTTTGTGTCCTTTTCTCGTGTTTTCTGAGCGCTGACTTCCGGAGACTTCGATCAGGTAAGAAGAAACGATTGCACTTCATTTGTATTCTTCTCTTTACTAAGTGCCAGCCTTAGGATATTTCAGGCCCTGTGCAGAGTATACTGTACGGGAACCCAACCCCCCATAACAAATGTCAAATTGTTTTCATTGTTATTATTATTAGGTGTCTTGTTCGTGTTAATTTTCTGTGACATTTTCGGGTCCCCTAAGTTGCGGCAACCGCAAGGTTCGCACGCCCCCTGAGGCCGGCGCTGTTTAACTGCGCCCACATCCATTCCTTCTTATTTTGTTCATTCATTCGCGTATTAATTCTTTCTTTCTTTGGTTCCGTCAGGCAGTCATTCCCTCATTTTCCATTCTCTCATTCCTTCATTCCTTCATTCATTCATTCGTTCGTTCATTCCTTCATTCATTAGTTCATTCGTTTGTCCGTTGCTTCGTTCGTTCATTCGTTCGGTCTGACGTCAGTGAGTCTTCTGACCTCATGCTTTTAGCTCGGAGCGACCACCTGTTGATTGATGATCGACCTGTTGTGCTAACGGCGCTATAGAAGTCTGGCTAGAGTTACCAAGCGACGCAACTCGTGGCAGCGTTGACCTCTGACCTTTCGACGAGTTGACAAATGGCCCAGCAATCTGTTTATTGGTGATTTATCCCAACAGGATGTTTGCCTCTTATGGGAAGGATGGCCAGATCTACCGAGACCTGTTTTATGCCCGGATGGAAAGAATGTCAGGGTGATTGTCGCAACCCCACTGCAGCTTCTCTAATCCACTTGAAGCCCTTCATAGGCTTCTCCCCCACCCCTCCCCCCCGACAGATGTCGCTGGGCTGTCTGTCACATTTCACGCTTAAGCGCCTTAAAAATGGCGGCCAGCAGTTACGCCATCTGCCTTCGAGACAGAGGGGAACGAGAGCTGCCCTGAAGGGGGCAGGTCAGCGGAGGGTTGCTGGCTTAAAAAGATCCGATTCCCACCCCCTTTAGTCACCACACTCTCTGGGAAATGGGCGGTTATGACGCGACCGGTGGCAGATAAATCTCGAAGGACATCAAAAGAACGTCTAATTTAGACGCTGCTGTCGTAGCTATCAATTAGTCCAATTAATAATTATTGGGAGATGATTAAGTGGCGGCGCTCGGAGGAGGGGAAGGCAGGGGCCATTTGGGAAATTCGCCTTCTTTTGTCGGGGGTCAAAGAGCGTGGGTTCTACTTCGCATTATGTTTGACCATCATCATTTCTCATTGATGTGAAACTCTAAATATTTTAGTAATTAGACAGTAAATGAGATAGATTTAGTGACCAGAGCAATTGGTCTAAGTCAGGCTCATGTTTAAACCAAGTAAACACGAGGACTTCAAGTAGGGCTGCGTAATTGGGCAAGATCATTTTCGGATAAACAGGTCTATTAAACGGCATTAAATCCACGTATTAATCTGACGTGATGAGTCTACATAATTAAGCATGCGTAATGATGAAATTATGGATAATTTATATAGCGTCTATATAATTTTCTTTTGAGTAACTGGCACGTGAAATATATTGTCTTCGGTGTTTACAAATATGTATACATGCCTGCATACATACATAAATACATGCATGCATACATAAATACATGTATACATACATGCATACATAAATACATGCATGTATACATACATACATACAAATTATATTTACTGTTTGAGGAATTTCAATTTTTTCCATTCGATGTGTAAATATGTTGGTTAAGGTTAAGGAGGCGGGAAAGCTGTTAATATCCTAATTACTCAGGTCCCGTTGTAATACACATTTGATTATATAGCACATTTAGATAAGTATACATCATACACATGCTATTATTGAAAGGATTAGGCGTCTTTCAGACGCGTCTCTTATAAGGACCTCTAAATATATAAATACTATTTGCTAAGCGCTTATAGGTTGTGAATGTGAAATACAATACGATCTCGATCGTGATCTCTCGAGGTTTACGTGAGAGCAAACATTCGCCCGGAAGCAGCTTTCTCTTGTAGACTGTACGCAACATGCCCTCCCCGGAGTCACTGGCACATGAAAAGCACCTGCCTCCTCCTCCTCATCCCCTCCTCCTCCTCCCCTCCTCCTCCCCATCCCCTCCTCGTGCTGCCACAGCCTCTGTTGATCAAACCACAGTCAAAGACGTCAAAAGAAGCGCCATATCGCGAAATAGTAGAACAGAAGTTCAATGCTGATCAGATAAACATAATCGACACGAGCGTGTATGTATGTGCGTGCGTATGTGTGTATGTGTTTGACAATTAGGCTGATGTGCTGCACAGGGTCAACACCACGAATCACATAACACAGCAAGGCTCAACATAATGCATGAGCCTACAAACACATATGCACGACACTCACACCACATTCTGTGCAACACATCACATTAGCTTATCGAAGGCATACGATATAATTGCCCATGCGTACACCGATAGTGTGTGAATATATATATATATACATATATATATATATATATATATATACATATATTCACAATTTCACACACACAATCATAAATATCAGGTTTAAGGAATTATAATAGCATATGTCTGTTGTGTGTGAATATATATATAATCTTTAGAGGACACACACACACACACACACACACACACACACACACACACACACACACACACACACACACACACACACACACACACACACACACACACACACACACACACACACACACACACACACACACACACACACACACACACACACACACACACACACACACACACACCTACACACACACACACACACACACACACACACACACACACACACACACACACACACACACACACACACATATATATATATATAATTATATATATCAAAAACACCTGAAGGGCTTACCTCTAAATGTTTGACTAAGGATGTACTTATATATGTTCAGGCTTGCAGCAAGTTTAACAGCTAACTTGAGGCTGATGTATGCGTTCTGCGTCTTGTAGTCATTTGTGTGATTATAGGGCGACTCACCTGAAGACTGGAATCGAATCCGAGCATCTGTCTTTCACAGCAGACCGCCTCTTATCAATAAGCCATAGGCGTGTCAGCGATAAAACTAAACCAAGTCAGGTTATACGTAACCAGGCGCTGATGTATTTATGCCCCTCGGAAACGAAATATGGCGTATATAAGTATGCACTCCTCTCTCACTCTCTATGTCTGTCTGTCTGTCTGCCTGTCTCTCTCTGGCCAGCTCATAATTATACAGACGTGTGTTATGCGTTCTCGCATGCATGATGTTTGTACCTGAGACTTGGTGGTACATGGTTCTCGGAAGGCGTTCTGGTCGAGCAGTGATGAAATCTTCGTTCCAATACGTGTATTATTATCCACTGATAGTCCATCATCACCTCGCACCATGCAGTCTCTCCTCTTCTCTCGTCTCGTCTCGTCTCGTCTCCTCTCCTCTCCTCTCCCCTCCTCTACTCTACTCTACTCTACTCTACTCTACTCTCCTCTCTTCTCTTCTTTTCTCTTCTCCTCTCCTCTCCTATCCTGTCCTCCTCTTCTCTACTCTACTCTCTTCTCCTCTCCTCTCTTCTCTTCTCTCTTCTCCTCTCCTCCTCTTCTCTACTCTCCTCTCCTCTCTCCTCTCTTCTCCTCTCCTCCTCTTCTCTACTCTAGTCTCTTCTCTTCTCCTCTCTTCTTTTCTCCTCTCCTCTCCGCTCCGCTCCTCTCCGCTCCTCTCCGCTCCTATCATGTCCTCTCCTCTGCTCTACTCTGCTCTGCTCTTCTTTCCTTTCCTCTCCTCTGTCTGCGCCATTTATAGTCCATCACAGCTTATCCCTTAAACCTGATATCTTTCTTATCCAACATCGCTTCTCAGATATCGAATATATCTTTCTCGGAAAGGCATTGTTCAAAAGAGGTTTTCACTTTATGCGAAAGTATGAAGGGATTATCACCAGATTCTTCAGGGTTCCATTCTGACGAGGAATGGACGAGTCTCCGTAATGAGACAAAGACTCCTGTCAACCCTTAGATTTTCTCAGCCCATGCTTCAGCGATTCATCACCTGCTTCGTCGCTAGATTCACGCATCTCGTTGATTGTCGACAGAGGCATTTCCCCGGAATTTCTCGAATACTTTACATTGCTTTGCCTTTACCTTACACGTGTCTGTAATTTCCTTACTAGATGATGATTTGTGTGTTCGTTTAGGTAATTAACTGGCAGCATTTTCCATCAACCAGAGCGTAAATATTAAGGTTGATATAGCGAGACGAAGCCAAGCTCTACTGCTTACAAATTGTCACCAGTAATCCTTAATTTAAAAAAACACAATCTTTACCGTTTCAAGTTATTGTGCGTGCACATTATCTGCTAAATCTCCAACCCTGTTGGCAGCTCTATTAGCAGACTATAACTCATGCCTTCAGAAATTGTTTTCTTATAAGAAAATTTTTCTTGCTTTCACACAGTATTATTTTATAAATTTTCCTCATGACTTGGCCATCAATTCTCTTACTGTAAACCTGGAGCTTACCGAATCTTTCTAGACTTATTAATATTAAAAACACGTTTATCTCCTTGTCAAATCTGGTCTCAAGTTGCTGAACTTCAGGCTCTCGAGCTTTGTTGTGGCTCCTTCAGATTTTCAAGATGCATCGTGTTGTAGTGCGGACCCATGTTACGCTCGTTGGGAACAGCTGTCATTTTTGACAAATAAGGCGCTGGGTTGCATTTCTTAACTCCGTCAAAACTGTGAATGTTCACATGTTTCTGTTTACTGCCAAAAATGTTCGTTTCTACCCATCTGAAGTTATGTTTGACGGGGTTTAATTTACTAGCATTAGGCCAACTATAGGCCCTATAGGTCTGCTTTTTAAGTTACTATGTATACAACTAGATGTTTGCTCGTCAAAAGACGGTTTAAAAGCAATTTGAAAATGTGTTTTCCAATGTGTGTGAAATTTATTATGACCTTCGTATTTAAAATTTTTTTAAATATCATTGTAAACAGTGCCCATCAAAGGTCGCTGACCATAGACCAGAGGCTTCATTAATATTCAATAACAGAAATTTATTATGACCTTCATATTTTAAATTTTTTTAAATATCATTGTAAACAGTGCCTATCAGAGGCTTCATTAATATTCAATAACAGTGAGCACCAGAGGCCGCTAGCGGCCGCTGGCCTCTGGCCAGGGCCACAGGCCAGCGTCCAGAGGCTTCATGAACATTCAGTAGCATTGCGCATCAGAGGCCAGCGTAACAGAAAAGTGGGCTTCGCCAGTGAGTGACATTTCTCTTCGTTTATTATTATTATAGCAAATGATAATTTCCGATCAAGATGGCTGCATCACCGTAACGACCATGGAATTTTAGTACGGTATTAGAAAGACAAAAGTGTAAGTTAATCAAAGTAGCAAACTTCATAGTAATTATTATTAGAAGGAGAAGTAAGTAAGTAAGTAAGTTCAAGTTTGTTTTGTCAAATATATGAGAACTGTTGATGTTCGTCGCGGGCCGCAAGCATTGCCTGGGCAGGCCGCATGTTTGAGATCCCTTGCCTAGTGCTTGGACGAGCCTACGGACTGACTGAAGGAACAGCCAACCGTCGTTCTCCGTGATTAACGGATTTCACGCATCGCCAACTGTTGTAAATAACGGAACTCAAAGCTCTTCAGTCCAAGAGCGGAACGACTGAAACCGCCATTAAGATCCATACATGTACTCACACGTGCATTACACTCGATCACATACAACATATAGTATACATGTATAATTTATGTGTGGCATATTTGTGATAGGCCTACACCGACGAAAAGTGTTATATCTATTACACGAAGATGATAGAAGTGATGTTTGGGAGTTGATCATCAAGTGCAGTTCGTCCGAATACAAAACGCCTTTCGTTGAGACGGTTTCATCGGGTTCAAAATCGTCTAGAAGACGGAATCACTCGATGTTTCGTGCGTGTATCTATTATACTAACAGTGATCTGAGGGGAGGGAGGACTTGAGGACCCGAGAACCTCTGTACACGGTGCACTGCCAGCGGGAAGCTCTGTCGACCGACAGGCCTCATGACATATTTAGTGTATGCATATAGAAAAGTGCCAGACAATGCGATCCTACAAGATACTTATGGAGTCTCTCTGTCTGTCTGTCTGTTCCTCTTTATCTGTCTGTCTCTACATGTCTCTCTGTCGGCATTTCCAGTTATTCAACGGTACTTTAGTAGGCCTATACACTGTCAGCCTTCTTCTTTAAATATTGAAAACCAGAGACAGACCTTCCGAAATGTCGTCCATATCGAAAGAATCTAACACCTGAAGTCCATACAGAATAATTATTTGAAAGGCAGACGAACGAATCAGTAAATTAGATGCGACGTGAGAATGAAAACCAATAAAACTAGAACATGTAAACGACTTACACGAGTTCAACCATTCATCAGTTGTCGTCTGCTACGCATGAACATGAATTATATAAAACAAAGATACACATGCACGGCGTTTATTCTATATACAGGACACACACACACATATATATATATATATACATACATATATATATATATACAAGTTATATATATATAATATATATATTTATGACTGGCACAGCTTACATCTGGCTGCTTAGTATAAAATTCAGCACTCATTCGTGTTTGCGCAGAGCTAATTGGAGGCAGGGCCCAAGTGAGGCATAAATCAGCAGATATGGACCTCTACGCGGAAAGAGAGTTCAGATTGCTTGACTTCAGCCTCAGGTTCAAACCAAGTTCCTTCGTTATATGCGAGCTTCCTGTTTTCCATTTCATATCCACGTGTGTTGTTCTTTATCTCTTTCGTTCTTCTAGTTGTGTTTTCCAGCTGCTTTTACTTACTACCTTACATAAGTCACAAGTACATTTCATCTGTTTTTCCAATGCTAACCGTATTCCAACGGCCGTTTTCTATTCGAATAAAACTATCCAGCTTCTTGTTTGCCCTTGACCTCGATTGGCTGATTCTAGTTTGTCCGTGTAAACCGATTAAATGGTGTTCTTTATACTTGACTCTATTTCCGTCTTACTGCTGACTAATTGATTGACTAACTGACTGACTGACCTACTTACTGACCGACTTACTTACTTACAGGAGAGCCAGCTGGCTGGCTCACGGACTGACTGTATATTTCTGTTTCTGTAAGCGATTTCCTTGTGCTCCTTCGGTAACCGTCTCTTCGTTCGCTGCCGTCCGTCCGTCTGTCTATCAACCTGTCTCAATGTTTCTGTGTATATGCCTGCTCTTATATACACAAGAGCATCAATCAGAGAGACAACTTTGTAATGTCAGCGGTGTGCAGATTATATAGGTCAATATATATATATATATATATATATACATATATATATATATGTCTATATATAACACACACACGTATATGACTGTATAAACTGCTGACATTTTGGCTTTTGTGTCGGCGTAGTGTCTATGGAGAGTGGCTTGTCAGTTGACAGTGCACCCTGCTTAAGATCAACAAAGCGATCAACGGACAGCGACTTGTATATGTATAGGTCTTCACCTGATCTCCCCCACCGGACCGATCAGAGAAATAAAATACAGACCCTCCTGCATTCCAGCTGAAATGCCCACAACCTCCCTCCCTCCGTCCCTCCTTCGGTCCTCCTTCCGCCCCATCTCCTTCTTTACTTCCCTCCCCAGCGGCGGCATTTTACTCTTTTGGCTTTTTTCCATCCGGGGTCTGATTTATATCTCTCATCGGCGCTAAACAAATGTTTGGCTGCGTTATTCACGCGCAGCTCAGCCAAATGACTCATGTGCTTTTTCTTCGCACGATGAGGGACTATTGCACCGAGTATCGAAATGGCGAAGGTCACGTCCTTAACGATCAGATTTAGGCCCTTAGGAAAAGAGGTGTAGACCAGTGGCAGAGCAAGGTAAGGTAACGACTCGGACGGTAGTGTAAGGAAATGAAAAGGTAGGTTGATTAATTAAATGAGGTATGTGAGGTAGTAGGATAAGGCAACATAACATGAGGTATAGGCCTATAGAGTGACATCTGCCGGGTGTTTCCATTAATTGTCGTTGGAGGCGTGAGGTTGTTTCCACTTCCGCTAACACACTAATTCCGATACGAGTAATAAAGCTTCGGATGCTCTTTGAGTGGGTAACGAAGGCGCAATATAAATGCCACATATAATGATGTAATGTCCAGTCACAAGACTATTGGATGGCTGAGGTTGCTGGAGTCATTTGTAGGGATTAGTGTGTTGAGCGTCGGTCAGTGTGTCCATGCTACAGTCTCAATGCTTTTAGTCAGTTCTGCTGCTCACCAATTCGCACAGCAGCCTCCGAAACAGGATACATGGTTACGTCATCTGGTGTCCGATGATTGTGATAAGCCATAATGTACAGCTGCATAAACAGACACACCCTGCTCTTCGACAAATGTATGGGGGTCACGTAACCTAATTAGCTCTGCGTCTTTTCAAAACTGACAGAACTTGATGGTTAGTTTATACGATCTGTTGTTTTGAAATTTCTGTTGTTTGTGATTTCGTCTGCTTCATTCCATTAGGCCTATTGTTTCTCTTTTTAAAAGTTCATTTATCTAAACTGCTTCGAATTTTGGAATATTAAAACCAGAGGCCTGTTGTTATAATAGTACAGACTTAATTTGAACGGAAAAGCGTAAGTGGAATGAACTTAGAGGTATATATATATATATATATATATATATATATATATATATATATATATATATATATAGGCCTGTGAGTGACGAGTTCACCTAAACTACATCGAAGTATTGTATAACCTCTGAACTCGTGATCTGTAACTTTGTTCAGGTAGGCCTACACGTAGTCTATACTTGATGGTACAGACTATACCACTTGTTGTTTCCATCTAAACTCCGCCACTGCCGTTCTCTGGTAGTGCCAGTCCAAAGACTGGATAAAAGGAGGAGGGAGACGCTAACCATCTTTGTTATGACACGGTGTTGTTAAAACAATAACAAAATAATAATTGAACTTTCTCATAGCTGCTGACCGTACTCCTCCTTCTACTTCCGTATCAACAACAATTATTTCCTGTCTAGACCGGAAGTGCATCTCACAGTGTACATCGAACAATACAGGAGAAAGAACCTCAAGCATTTGCTATAATATCATGCGTTTCCGGTTCTCTTTGCTGTCGGATTCGTGTCACTATATGTCGAGCGGTCATAATGAAAGAGACATGTCTGATGTAGATCGTCTACTCGGGCAACTCTATAGATAGTCTGAAATAGCAATCATCACCATCCCTCCCTCTCAGCAGCTGCAGCATCCAAAGAAACAATCCTTTGTCGTCTGCTGCTGATGCGGAGGTTGTCGGCAGAAAAGACAGTCAGGTATAGCAGGGGTTCTCAAACTTTATTTTTATTGTACCCCCAAGTAAAAAATCGAGTGTTGGCGTACCCCCAGCAAAGGTACCGTCTGATCAGAGACGGCGAGCGTGAAGTGCCCTTGCAATTAGCACCATGGCATAGGTGGATACATTTAAAATATAATTTTAAGAATGAAATCATATCAACAAAAGGTAAAATTAAATCACTATTACAAAGTGTTAATGTGAGCTTTGGGCCTGTTTCGACAAGCACAGATTTACAATATCTGGTTTAATATTTGTGAATTTCAAACGCAAATCTGGTTCGAGTTGATCGCAAGCTGTTCTGTCTTTGTTGTTGATCGCAAGCATTGCCGAAAAACCAGTTTCGCACAGATACGACGTGCAAAAGGGAATCAAAAATTTTAAAGCTTGATCATGAATTAATCCAAATTTAGCTCTTCAATTCAGTCAGAAAGCGCCTCTGATTAGGTTATACTGAGCGCCTCTGATTTGTACTGCGAGAGGCGTTTTATAAATGCATAAATACAATACAATACAACATTTCTATCATGAATTCGTTCTTCAATCTACAGTCTAATCTTAGCTCCTTGCCAGTGCCGTCGTACTCGTTAGGGTCTACTCTGGCATCTGGAGTGTCAGTTTCGGTAGATTCAGTGCTAACAGTTGCGTTGAGAGGTTCTGGCTTTCTGTTAAGCAGTTGTTTTCCCAACCATTTATCCATCGTTGGTTTTAAAATAATAATGCTACTATGTAGTATTGTAGTTACTTGTATAATAATCATTTGTTGTGACAAAATAAATGACGCGACTTCGACGTTTCAACATTAAGATTATATCATAGACATAGAATATATTTAAGCTACCGTAATCAAAGAAAGATGGGCATTAACTCATAGAAAATTAAAACTTTTAAGAAAAGGAAGCGCATGGTGGACGTAGAATAGCTAATCAAAGAAAGATGGGCATAAACTCAGAAAATTTAAAGAAAAAGAAGCGTATATGTTGGACGTAGAATAGCGACTTCAATAGTCAATAGCTAATCAAAGAAACTTGGGAATAAACTCATAGAAAATATCTTTTTTTCAATTTCTTCGCGTACCCCTTAGCGACACCTGGCGTACCCCTAGGGGTACGCGTACCACCGTTTGAGAACCCCTGAGGTATAGATCTAAATGCTTCCATCCCTGCTGTATATTCACACTTTACACTCTCGCTATGATGACAGTTATGCTCCACTAATTCATTGGGTCTGCGCAACCCCTTTGTGAGGTACTTAATAGGCGTTATGCATTCATACATGCGTACCTACCTACATACATACATATATACATACATACATACTTACATCATCATTATCGTTAGTTCCTGACGCCAGCCATTTGACGACGATGGGTACGAATAAATTATCTCCATTGTCCTCGATCATTTGTCAAGTCCATTGCCCCCTTTAGTGATAGTTCAAGTGTCCAAGAATACATGCATACATATATACAATATTATACATACATACATACTTATACATACATGCATGCATACATACATACATACATACATACATACATTCGTACATACATACATACAATGCATACATGCGCACATTCTTTAACTTAAAGCCACCTAATGTAGCATCATTTTAAAATGTGGTGAGAAGTACTGCCGCCCACATGAAATGGTCTCTTTACAGTGCAGGACCAATATGTAGACGAAACTGTACTTGTAGTGACATAGCGTGCTTTGGGATCCTTTATATCGTATCGAAATGTTTACGAATTAGGAACGAAATTCTGAACGTTTCTTCACAGCTTTCTCATTTTGGGAAGGGACATAAATATCATATAGAAATCTCCGTGGAAAGTGTCGAAGAGTAAAATCAGAAGAAAGCTTAGCTTTAACTTCTTGAACTTTGTATTTTTCACTGCTTGGGCGTCTTCGCTGCAGAATTGGAAGACAAATCTGACAAAATTTAGAAAGCAGAGAATGTAGCGCTAGACGTTTGCCAATTTGTAAGCTAAGAAAGGAATCTTAAGTTCATATTCTCATCTGACAATTGCATACGGTCGAACCAATGTGCAGAGCGGACGCTGTCAGCCGTTGGTAAGTTGTTCCCGCAGCGCACGAATTGCCTCAAGCGAAAGGATTTGACAGCTGCATGGGAGCTACGGATGAGTCGGTTAGCCTATGGAATGACAAATCGTGTGATACGGTATACTTGTCAATTGTTGCAAATCGCTTATATTTGTTTGAGGTCTACCGGTGATGCAGTACGACCACTATGCTGATTCAGTGTTGAATCTTCATGTTCTTAATTTCACTACGTATATCTATACTCCCATAATTACTGATATATACAAAACCATTGAGTTTGTAAACAATTTCGTAGCTCGTAACAAATGTCGATATACAGCAGAGTTCTGAAATAAACGTAGAATTTAGAAATAGGTTAAAGGAACGAGAACAATCGGAACTATAGACCCCGATATACGTAGCCAACACATAGACGATATTATTTTCAAATCACCGAGTTTTCTGACAGCAGCAGTAAACTTATCTTAGCGGGGAAGACGTTTGCTATACATCGAGCAGAATGTTTTCAGGTTAAAAAGGTAATCGAAAAAAAACGAAGAAAGCTTGCAACACTCGACGCGATACTGGAGTAAAGTTATCGTGATCCCAAGCGATCCGATCTGTAGCGATCCTATATCACGATATTAACACACATTCATACTGTATATATATAAATATATATATATTATGTATAATGTATGTATATAGGTATATATATGCATGATGCATACGGTGGATCTCATTGTGTAAACACTGAACATGGTGATCTCGGTGCAAATTAATCTTTACTTGGTGTTCGTCGATTTGAGAAACCTGGATGTAGCAACTGGATCTGTGGGACAAATTGCTACCGACGTTTCACAACCTATTAGTAACATTTGCTTGAGAACTCTGCTTATTATATCCAGACTCTACATTGCACATCTTGCAACCGCGGACACTGCAGCGAGGCAGTCAACTAGAACCGTCACCCTACACTGCAGGCTATGACCCTAACCAGTGTGGGAATTGTAGAAAAAACACTGGGGGCGTTGAACATTTTATCCGAATTTTTGCAAACTTATGTCAACGAAATTTGAAAGCAGCTGATTTCAACTCTAGCAGATTTGCAAGTCTGCAGACTCGAATCAAAATCAAATCCTTTGTTGAGAAAATTCAAAAATGCGTACACGATGCACCATGGAAATGTCTTCTCTGTGTCAGAGACTCAGAGTCAAATAGTGCTAAATCAAACCAGCGCAACTGAGGGGGGGGGGTTGAAATGAAGATTTTAACTGTGGGGGTCCTAAGAAAGACTGGGGGGTTGAACTCCTCAACCACCGATCCTAAGCCACAGGTTGATTTCGTTGAGGCATGGCGAATGTCAGAAGTCTTGGTAAGAAATGCAGTGCTGTCGTTGAAGTCATCAACTGTGATGGAAGATCGCAAGTCTACCAACTACATGATGTGGTGTGAGGAGATGCGAGTTCTTGCGTGGCAGGTCAACGATAATGAACGCGTGCAGTAAACTGATCTTAGCGGGGAAGACGTTTGCTATACATTGAGCAGAATGAAGTCATCAACATCGTAAGGAGCTGATAACCGCAGCTGCATGAACGCCTGTAGCAGACGGGCATCACGACCGACCAAAGCTGCTGCTATAGACTAATTGCCCGTCTTCCTCGATTCTCTCATATCACCACCTTTATGGCAGAAGAACTCCACTGGCTCCCGCTTTCCGCCCGCATCCAATTCAAGGTTCTTATCCTTATCTCTATGGCTCAACTTGGTTTTGCTCCGAAATATTTATGTTACTTAATTCATCGCCCTCACTCTGCTGCTTCTCTTCGTCCTCTTCGTTCCTCTGACCGTTTGGACCTCCTCGTTCCCCATGTCAGGACTTCTCTGGCTCAATCTAGGTCTTTTGCTTCCATTGGCCCTGCTCTTTGGAATGAACTTCCTCTGTCCGTTCGTTCTTCTATTCTTTCAGGTAATGTCTCTTCCTCTTTTAAGTTTCTTAAAACTTGCTTCTTTTCTCGGGGTCTCTCGCACTGGGAGCGCTTCTGAATGGCTCTCCCGCTAGAAGCGCTTTATAAATATCCGAATACAATACAATACAATACAAAGAGCGTCCAAGTTACGGCTGTTGATGACTTCATTCTGCTCAATGTATAGCAAACGTCTTCCCCGCTAAGATCAGTTTACTGCATGCGCTCATTATCGTTGACCTGCCACGCAAGAACTCGCATCTCCTCACACCACATCATGTAGTTGGTAGACTTGCGATCTTCCATCACAGGAATATGCGGACAAGACGGATCAACTCGTCCAGACCTTTACCATATCATCGAGATCCATATGAGTTCCTTTTCGACATCTTGATGTCCTCCTGTATGTCATTGCCGTTAATGTACCGCCTTGGTTCTCTGCCGCCACCTGCATGCGACGTTCATACAGGAATTCACCATGGTACCTTCTGGAAACATTGGTCACAAATTAGAACCAACTGGTCTTGAAAGGGTGATTTGAATCCACATGGATGACCCGGGATGTTAATGGGAAGAGCAAGTAAGGACATGCATCAACGGCTTCAGTCTGCTTCAACACGCGTGGTTGTTTTGTGCCCATACCCATGGTGGCTGCCTATACCTCTCATCACACGGGATGACTGCAAGTCAATCGTAGTCATCTGTGAGCCTCCCATCCATCTTCGATCACGGTCTCATGATATACATCAACCCATTCTTGCACTCCACTTCACTGGTCACAGGATGTACGTTTCTGAACGGAAAGGCTTTCTGTAGACGCTTTAAACCGACACACTGTGTCTTGCTTTCAAAGAGACTGATCTCAGCACTGCTAAAATGTCCGATCTCAATGAAACAACCATCTCCTCTATAACGATTTAAGTTTCCATTATGTGCGCGTCATGAACAACGCTCTCACTCCTTGGCCTGATACGCTGTGCAGAGCATGCATTCGCCGAACTACACAAGGGATGGACTGGAACACCATCGCTCTGAATGGATCGAGCTTCTCCGGAAGAAGCTGGAATTCTTAAGGAAAGGACAAATATTATTAGGAGAGTCTGATCACTCGTGACTCCATTGATAGTGGAATGATCTATCAACCGTCTTGGGTTGGTCCCGTGGCTTCTAGGACCATTCTTTTTGTCATAGAATCACCTTTGCCACTTAATAAAGAAAGTTTCAGATATCCGCCGCGACACAGTAGGCTCAGCTCCGCCAGACAATTCCATAACTCCTAACGGTTTGATCAATGTGAAAAGATGACAAACGCTGAGTTAAGATCACCTTTATTGTCATCAACAGTATAGACCCCATCCCGTCTTTCCTCTTGAGGGAATTCATTGATGACCTGCTCCCATTTTTGGTGCAGCTCTACAGTGATCCTTGGCTGAGGGATGCGGGTCGAAAAGTTAGAAGTGTACCATTATGCGACCATCAACCAAGAAGTCAGGAATAGACCCAACCAATTTAAAAAACCATGCATATTGGCTATATTATACTACATCCATCTCTAACTTTACACTTCTAGCTAAGGTGATTGAGAAAGCAGTGGTGCAGAAGCTATTGCGATATTTGGAATCCTGCAACTTAAATCCAAAGCTGCAATCCGGCTTCAGGAAATGTGGGCGCCCGCACGTTGGGGCTAGAGGGGGGATTGTAAATCTAAATATGTAAAATTCAGAATATCATTAAAAGTAAATAATTAAAATACGTAATTTTTACATTTCGTTTGCTTACTTGGTGACTTATGCAAGGAGACTCTTGTACGTTGAGGTAAAGATACCGGATCATCAGTTAAACAGCATGACGTGAAGTGAAGTCCGATTTAGCATCGCTGACCAAACTGTAGAGAAAGTTAATTAGTGGTGTATTCGGTGTGTGACCAGAGTAGGGTTACGGGAGGTGTGCGTATTTACTATTTAATCTGCTTGCATGGAGAATATTTGCACATAGGCGTATATATGTGTGTATATATATTACGAGTGTATAATATGTAACATGTATACACTCGTGATATATATATATATTACAAGTGTATACATGCTGCATATTACGAGTACACAATGTTGCATATTACGAGTGTACTTGAGTAAAATACAAAGACCGTATTGCGATCTATCTGCTAAAATTCGTGATTTGCCAATAGACACGGCCTACTAGTCTCGACATCCGCCACACAGTCTATTCAGACAGGTTCGACATATGTACTTGCTAAGCAGGTGCGTGGATGTAGAAAACTCGTGCCAACGGTAATCTATCTCTCTATTTTTGTGTGATTCCTGACATCGTATTCTTAATTTCGCAAGCACCGAGATTCGAACCCGGGCACAGCGGGGAATTTCCATGCGGCGTTCGTTACCAGC
Source organism: Allolobophora icterica (assembly GCA_963556255.1). Taxonomy (NCBI): domain Eukaryota; kingdom Metazoa; phylum Annelida; class Clitellata; order Crassiclitellata; family Lumbricidae; genus Allolobophora; species Allolobophora icterica. The sequence goes on along the minus strand of OY744605.1, from coordinate 31,421,031 downwards.
CACTCAGCTATATAGAATGCAAAAATTCAAAAAATCTCAGAAACACGAATGCCATAAATTCTCTCCGTTGCGAGAATATCAGTGCAGTGACTATACTGCAGCGTGAGAGGTCGTGTTTTTTTGTACCACGGTGTACTACATGGAAGTGCCTACGTCAGTACAAGTGAGGAGTTCCAAAGAAGAATAGGTCGGCAACGTTTTCTTCTTATGACCCGCAGTCATTAAGGCACTAGATGTAGGAATCTGGTTCTGTGCACATAGGGAGGGGGAGAGGGTAGGCGTCATGTGAGGGGGATTGGGCTGAAGTGGCACGCAGACTATGACCCGCAGGAAACGTTGTCCGTCTTGAGCATGCAGAAAGATAGATACTGGCATCAAGAAGAACGTATACATACGCAAAATATATACAGTGCACAGACTATACATTGATGCACACGCACGCACGCACACAGAGCAAGAGAGACAGAGACGGAGACAGAGACAGACAGAGAGAGACAGAGACAGAGAGAGACAGAGAGAGACAGAGACAGAGAGACAGATTCAGAGAGGCAGATTAAGAGAGACAGAGACATATATACAGAGACAGAGCAGTCCTGTTATACATTTATCCAGCTGTAATATGTTTACAATGACAATCGGCCTAAGCAACACCTAAGCAGGAATCAGCTTAAATGGAGGGCTATAGTAAATAATGCTGACGACATTGGTCTCATTATCATAGAAGCGCGGAGCAGAACTGGAGGATAATACGACGCAGATAAACGAAACCGAGTGAAGATATTATGGTCGACTGACCAAAACAATGGTCATTGAAAAAGCAAGAGACGCCGATAACAATCAGCATCCAAGAAGAAGCAATAGAACAAGTCGATCAATAATTCATCTATCTCTAACCACAGATGGCAGCAGCGAAAGGGACATACAAAGGAGAATTGGACACACCTCATGACAAGCATTTGGAAAAACGAACAGGATGTGAAGAAGCAGATATATGCCTAAATAACAAAGAAAACTAAGCCGAGAACAGAGGCCTCTATAAAACGACGATGTAGCGCATTTTGCTAAGCAGATCAGAATGTTGGACACTACCAAAGCAAAATGAGAAATAATTTTTACAGCAGAAATTAATTGACTACGGAAAATTATACAGGAATTTCAAGACTAAAGAAAATTTGAAGTGATTACATATGACAATTTATTATTATGGGTTCAACCATGTCTGCTAGACAGAGTCGTTCAGCGAAGACTCCGATGGTTTGGATATGTAGAGAGAATGCCAGTTGACCGAATGTCACACATTCCACTATACACCAAGATTCGAAGGACATAACAAGACTTTGACTAAAAATGAGAGGACCACTGAAATTAATGAATAACGAAGGACAATGGATATCATTTATTCGTACCCATCGCCGCCAAATGGCTGGAGTCACAAATCGATGAAGATGACGACGACGAATACTGCATTCTGCAGATAATTATACGTAGGCAAATAAAAAAGAAGAGTAGATCCGTAAGCGAGCTCTGAGATAGCCAAGGGTTAGCAATGTTGGCGACTTCGTTTTTCTTAGCCTCGGCATACGCAGCCTGCTCTTATCACTGCCAGAGTACGATCAATGTTCTCGTCATGGCTGAGTTGGCAACGTAGATAAACTCTCTCACACACACCTAGTAGGCATTTTGAAGGGGAGCTATACAGAATGAGTGAATATATATCTAATTATAAATATATCTAGCTTCATGTACACTTAGGTACACTATGTTGACACTCGCGTGATATATTGTATTATACTCAGAAATTAAAATATGCATCCTTACCAGTATAATATATAAATATATATATATATATATATATATATATATATATATATATGTACACTGTGTCCCAATTGAACTGATACCCCTTTTGTTTTGGCAATAAATCTGTCAATTCTAAATATAATTCAATAAAATTTCAGACATCGAAAGAGGGATAAATTATAAATATGTTCTGAAATTTTTATCAAATTCTATCAACAGATTCCAAAGTTATAAACATTCAAATTTGGACAAACAAAATTTGAACTTTCCAACATGTAAAAAGTCATTTTTAAAAATTATTTTTATTAAAATTTATAATTCGACAAAAACATGAAGACATCAACATTTTAAATTAATTTGAATTAAATGTCCTTCAAAGTTGATGTTAAAAATGCCTGCCATTAGCTAGAGTACATGCTCTAAGGCGATCTCGCCAATGTTCATTGATTGCACGATCAACAATTTCTTGATCAAAACGATTCCATTCCTGCACAACTCGCTGTTTGAGATGGTCAATGTCGCGTTTGGGATAAACATGTTCTTGAAGGACGCTCCAATCGCTCCATATCTTGTAGTTGAGCGGATTGAGATTATGGCTACTGGAGGACCAAAGAGTGGATGAAATAAAATCTGGAGTTTCTCTTGACAGCAGATCCACAGTTTCTCTTGCTCGGTGAGCTGGAGCAATATGAAATTTCTTCAAAAACCTTTTTGTTCCGTCATGTTTTTCTTGTCTTAAAATTTTAATCAAGCTCAAGTCATCTTCACTGAAAACCATTTTCTTTTATTATCGTCTGCTTAAATGGAAATGAAGTTATTATGACGTCTTACCTTCTTAGTAAGTAAGGTATGCAGTTTGCAAAAAATAATTTTATCTTTTACATGTTGGAAAGTTCGAATTTTGTTTGTCCAAATTTGAATGTTCATAACTTTTGACCCTGTCGACAGAATTTGATGAAATTTTCAGAAAACATTGATAATTTATCCCTCTTTCAATATATAAAATTGTATTGAATTATATTTAGAATTGACAGATTTATTGCCAAAACAAAAAGGGTATCAGTTCAATTGGGACACAGACTCACACAGTGTATATATAAGATGTATTTGTATACGTTGTATACGGATGCATATAAAGGAATTGATATTCATGACTGTTGTCACCGGTTTTATGCGGCCTATATATGGTTATAAGACGAGGATGACGATGACGACGACGCGGCTGGAGAGGAAGGAACCGACGAAGGGATAGAGCATGTGTAGAGTGGAAGCGATGGAAGGATCAAGAGATTTGTATCTGCATGGGTCAATATATTTTTATGTAGCATACGAAGGATCTGTCGGTATAGCTCACAGTCTCCATAATTATACAGTCCACGTGCAGGGGCGTCTACACCATAGAAACCTTGGAGCAAATGCTCCATCCAAGAAATAGGGGGGAGATCTGTCAGTGTGTGTGCCCCCATTTTAGGGGTGAAGGAACGGGAAGGGGGAAGAAGAGGGGGAAAGGGGACGTTGCTCCAATGACTTATGGGGGGATAGACTCCCTGTCCACGTGCATGGATGGTCGTATATGCAGAGGAAGGGAAGTCTCGATAGAGGTTCGAAGGAAAACTTTTTTCGTATACGGCGCAGAGAAAACTTTGTGATTGAGTTCTTTCTTTCCGTCATGACCATTGACCATGAATGTCTCTGTGGTGTCTGGGTCTGTCTATGTCTGTCTCTGTCTCTGTCTGTCTGTCTGTCTGTCTCTTGTTCTCTCTCTCTCTCTCTCTCTCTTCTCATCTCTCTCTCTCTCTCTCTCTCTCCTCTCTCTCTCTCTCTTCTCTCTCTCTCTCTCTCTCTCTCTCTCTCTCTCTCTCTCTCTCTCTCTCCTCTCTCTCTCTCTCTCCTCTCTCTCTCTCTCTCTCTCCTCTCTCTCTCTCTTCTCTCTCTCTCTCTCTCTCTCTCTCTCTCTCTCTCTCTCTCCCTCTCTCTCTCTCTCTCTCTCTCTCTCTCTCTCTCTCATCTCTCTCTCTCTCTCTACTTTCTCTGCGTATTTACAGTACCCATTCCGTGTACCTCGGGTTGTACGGCTCTGCCTGTTGTTTCTCTGCGTCTATCTTTGTCTTCCAAAGTGTTTCCGCATGGCGCTGGGTTCAATTGATTGTGTAGCCACAGGCAGTACCTCAGTGCCTCCTTGCGTTTCAATGCGACATTGCAACAACGCAGTCGTATCAGACGATGATCTTGTACATACAACGTTTTTCATATGTGATATCTTTAGCGTTTATGCATGTATACATACGTATCAGAGGCGTAGAGGGGTGCAGAGGGTTCATGTGTCCCCGGGCGCCAAAGGAAGGGGGCGCCAAAAATGAGGGGTTAAACTAAATAATTTTACTTTTAATTTTCAAGCAATTTTAACTAATCTATCCCAAAAAATTTATAACATTTAATTTGGCGCCCCAAAAAATATGCAGTTATATGCTCATTACTTACAAACCAGTTCTCAGATATGATTTTGGCGCCCCATTGAGCACTAAGGGTCAGGATATACTATATATATATGAATTTTTCATATTTTATTTTAGTAAAATTTAAATGGCCATTTGATGCATTTGGAAAATGTGAAATAAATAAAACAGGGAGGGGTGCCAATTTCATAGTTCGTCCCCGGGCGCAAAATATTCTAGCTACGTCGCTGATACGTATACATGATAACGGCTTTCAGCCTTTTAGCAGTGACTGTTTATACCTACAGATGACTCTAAAGAAGAAAATAATTATAAGTTGATGTAATATTTATGCTACCGGAACGTAACATGACTCAAGTGCTACAGATTGGATCTTATATTGTGTACATTATAATTCAAAGCAAGTATAAAGAAATCGCCCGCAGCGAGTTTACATCCGAGCGCCTCATATACTTGGCTCGGTTTCAGAAGGACTGCCTTCGGTTCTGTCACCTGGCGCCTGGCGCACATTTTAGGCCTGCGCGGACGCATTATGTAGGCCTAGACTACGTGGACTACTGCGTAACGCTCTGGGCCTGTTTATATCGACGTATAATTATCTGCTAACCAATAGTTACGAGTTACAGTCGAGGCTGTTACCGACAATAGGCTCCATCAACTTCTTCTCTGATGTATTCAAAGATGCCGACAGCCCTAAGTGACAGTGCCTACAGCTAATTATCTTGACTGTGACATCAATCACACGACGCCGACGCCTCCCATCAAATGCCAAGTGCCTGCACCTTTTCGTACCTGTGCCGAACTTTTATGTAGCGCTACTCGTGATCCTATAGGAAGACTCGATATGAAGTATAAGTTTATGGCTTCACAGGGCGTAGCAGAAGTCGTGAAAGACCTTCCGCGCGTGCATTCATAGTGTGACCAAGATCTTTCCACCTTGTATTAAGACGGCGATAAAGGCCTATACAATGGATAGTATTAGGCTACTATACAATTGCAATAATGCAATTGCAACTGTAAATACAAATTCAATTAGAGCAGCTGTTACCGTTGCTATTGAGCTTTACTGTTAGTATTATTGTTACTATTGCTGTTACTATTACTGTTACTATCATTGTTACCATGTTACCAAATTTTGAACGTCTCTGGCCAATTACTCAATAGGCTACTAGTTGTCATGGATCTGTTGAATGGAGCTATTTCAAAACGCCGTTTACTTTAGCCCCATCACCATGCCCACTTAAACAATTCAACTGTATTTTGATACTGCCCTCGTTCCAAAGTTCAGAAGTGCACACTACCATACGACAGAACATCGATGGCGCTGCAGGGTCGCTACGCAGCGGCTTGAAGTAGATTCGAAGCTGCGTCCTGCGACCCTCCGGTTACAAGGCATAGGACATACCACTACACCGCCGACTTAAGGTCAGCTGTCACCTGCAGACACAGAATTGTTCACAGTGCGATCGACTTAGAAGTCAACAGAGATAATAATGCCATGGCTGAAAGGCGCCATGCACGACTGACGCCTCTGGAGTGATCAGCCAAATAATGATGTATCTTGTTCAAATGTTATTGCGTGACTGACTTCATAGGCGTATTTATGCTCTGCATACGGATATGTGTTTGTACTGATAAACTCAGACAGCTGTTGTTGATAGCCTTAAGGTGAATGAGTTGTCGTAATTATAAGTTAGCATGACAAGACTCCATAATAATATTTCTCTATAGAGCTGTTTACAAATACAGCCCGCGTATCCGCTACATTCTCGAGCCGTTGCATTGTTTGAACGCTGTTGAACGACAGACTACGTGCATGGTCTGCTCATTCTTAAGTTCAGAACCCGACAGAAATTGTATTAGCACTTCAAAAGGTGTTCGCCAACACTTTACGCCTGCGCATAATAAGCGCATTTAGTCTGGTAGCCATGGTAACAAATGACAACGGGGTTAATAAGCTTTATGCAAATATGCTCCAAACACGCGTGCAATTGTACATGCACCTGTGTTCTTAAGAGTTGCTCTTAAAAGTCAGTCGATTCATTATACTTGCGGTTGATTTCGACGATAACTATTATTGTGACTTTCGTTGAATCAATCAGATCGTCATTTCCCAAAATAATCAGACGATCATTTGACTCGATTTGTGCAAACTGACTCCGTTGCAATTGCACCGAAATAATACATCACCACCGTTGAAATGACGGCACATTTACATGCCAAAGCCCTCTTCATTATCTTGTTCTGCAACGCATTTTACTTATGTAAGGGTATACTATAAGCGTATTTAAAATGTATACACTAATGTGCATAATTGCGTACGTCTGTGTGTATGTGTGCGTGAGTGCATGAATTGTCAATCATTATTACGCAGTACCCGTGCAGTTACATTTGCTGTCAATGGCAATGACGAGTCTGCATGTGCTGTATCTGCACATATTGAAATATCTGTATTTAGGTTTAAGATCAATAAGCCTAATTTCTGTTTCCTTTATAGATATTCATAGTTTGATGCTGAATAAAAAGTTTTCTTGATCTATATTGTTGATTGGCATCCATAATAATAAAATAGTACTGTAAAAAGTACTGTATGTATGTATGTACGTAAGTAAGTATGCCATACCATACCATGCCATGCCATACCATACCATATCATATGTATGTATGTATGTATGTATGTATGTATGTATGTATGTATGTATGTATGTATGTATGTATGTATGTATGTATGTATGTATGTATGTATGTATGTATGTATGTATGTATGTATGTATGTATGTACGCATGTATGTATGGATGTAAACTATGTATGTATGTATGTATGTATGTATGTATGTATGTATGTATGTATGTATGTATGTATGTATGTATGTATATATGGATGCATGCATGCATGTATGACATTGTATGTATGTATGTATGTATGTATGTATGTATGTATGTATGTATACATGTGCGTATGTTTGATTTATGTATGCATGCTTGTACGTCTGAATATTTATATTGTGTGTGTTTTCAATATCGCACCAGACAGCCTTGTTTATAGGCGAAGCAACACCTATTATACGCGTAATGCGTAGTACATAGAAGAGTCTACGTGGATATGAAGAGGCCTATTATGATTCCTATAGAGTGTTATGTAAATGTATTTTCGAAGGATGTTGCTAATGTGAGTCTGGATTAAAGGCGGCTTTGTCAAGTCTATATTATCACGGAGCAAATCTAAATGTGACACTTAACGAATGCATCTCGCAGTCTAATCCACTTAACTGAAGGAATGACAAAGGAAACTGAATAGGAAATATGAGATGCACGTATTGTATGCACATACAAGCGTGCATATAATTAAGTAATAAATAAGACGTATGCTCTATTGTATAGTTTTTAATTGTATGTCTATTATATACAAAGATATCTATAAGCGTATCTATAGCATATGTGTGTGTTCGTGTGTGTGTGTGTGTGTTCGTGTGTGTGTGTGTTCGTGTGTGTGTGTGTGTGTGTGTGTGTGTGTGTGTGTGTGTGTGTGTGTGTGTGTGTGTGTGTGTGTGTGTGCGTGCGTGCGTGTGTGTGCGTGCGTATGTGTGTGGTGCGGCTTGGAGGAATGAATACTTTGACACAAGATATGCATTAGCGTCGTTCCGCTTGACTTGTTCTCAGCGTCTCGCCTTTGGTGGCCAAGGAGCGAACTGGGTGCCTGTGGGGGATTAGTCTCCTTCTTCGTGTCTCAGACTTTAATCAGCTGAATTTCGGGCAATTATCCCGGTCGCCGCCTACTCTTGGCGCCCCATGGTTCCCGCGTCCGTTCGTCCGTCTGCTTGGGCGTCATCTAGCGTCCTGGTTTATTGGTTCGGTGGAGCGCACGCTGCTTCATAATAGCAGAGCTATTTAGTTGCTATTCAGAGGATGAGGACGAGGACGAGGACGAGGACGAGGAGGAGGACGAGGAGGACGAGGAGGACGAGGACGAGGAGGACGAGGAGGAGGAGGAGGAGAGGAGGAGGAGGAGGAGGAAATCTCGGCGCTGATTCTGCACCTGATTCTGTCCAAGATTTACGGTCTGAATCGAATGGACTGCGGCCGAGACCTTATAAAGCCGTAAAGTGTCAACAGTGTTGATATTCTGGCCGCCCAACTCTTATTCACGATCCCACGTTCTGCATAGACGGTCAGCGATTGGGCGACGATTAAGGGGAGATGGCCCCCGTGGGGTAGAGTGGTGTGGGTCAGTTGTCGGGTTTATTATCCCGTCCGTGGATCTCTGTGTATTTATAGGGGTCGATGGCTCGTCACAAAGCCGTCCATCCGAAACCTTGTTGATGCAAATGATGAAGTGGTCGCTGTTAGTCTACTGATGGGGTGGGGAGGCACTGGGGTCAGTTAATAAATGAGTAAACCTTTAGCCTTCATGTGGTCAACGCCCGCAACGGTCAAGCCGAGTCAAAGCCCTGTCAGCTCACGTTAACTACTGATCCATTCTGGGTAACGATGATGCCATCCAGCTTCCATGAAAATTCCTTTGGATTCCTGACCACATGACAAATCCCATTGCAGCGTCATCAACGTTATTTATCATCATCATCATCATCATCATCATCATCATCATCATCATCATCATCATCATCATCATCATCATCATCATCGTCGTCGTCGTCGTCGTCGTCGTCGTCGTCGTCGTCGTCGTCGTCGTCGTCGTCGTCGTTGTCGATTGCTGTTGTTGTTGTCTTATCATCGTCATGATTTTAAGTGTATGCTTTCCTTGTCTACGGGGAGAATATGTATGGACTTTTTAAATGGCTGAGTTGTTTCTGTTAATCTGTTTCAGTGGACAATGTGAATCCGCTGTTGAATTCCGTTGAGTTCATCTGGAGTGTGACAACCGTTGCTGTCGGAGACACAGCTGTTCTACACTGCAGCTTCGACGCCATCTTCCAGCAACTCCGATCCAGCAATGTAATACTAATGCTGTTGCTATTTGTTTCACGCTAACATTGCTACTGCATGCTATTATCGCTGTGTCAGCCTGTGGGAGTACAAAACGAGAGAGCATGAGTGAGAGAATGCGGAGCAGAATGAGAGTGAGAAGAAGAATGAGAGGGGACTGGGGGACAGAACAAGAGTTAGAATGAAGAGAACAGGAAGAAGAATCAGAAGGAGAAGAAGAGAGAAAATGAGAGAAATAGTGAGAGTGACAGAAGGAGGAGAGCGAGAAGAAGAATAAGAAGAAAAAAGAATGCGAGAGAATGCGGGAGAATGAATGAGAATATAAAGATTACAGAAAAGAAGAATGAGAGACAGACAGACAGACAAATAAAGAGAGAGAGAGAGAGAGAAAGAAAGAGAGAGAGAACGTTAGAGATGGGAGAGGATGGAGAGTACCAGAGGAAGAAGTGTTGGTTAATGAGAGACAGAGACGGACATAAATATACAGAGATATACAGAGAGAGAAAGAGAGACAGAAACAGACAGAGACAGATAGAGAGAGAGACAGACAGAGTGAAAGACAGAAAAAGAGCCGATAGGTCTAATTAGATTTATTGACGATTTCTTCCTTTGATGTTCCGCTAATTTCGGACCATTAGCCCAATCTCTTTATAAACGGCTTCTGTCTTCGGCCTTTAATCATCGCTCACGGCTAATCTAATCATAATCATTCGGATAGTGCTTTGAAACCGATGCTCAACAGTTCTGATTCAGTCGACTGAATTAGGCAGGCGCTACATAAAAGCACGCGTCTCATGAGCATCCTTCATCCGGCCGCGCAGTGTCCCCTCGAGGGCCATGCTGCTGCGGAGGCAGAGTCGCACTGATGCTCAAAAACAGCGGCAGACAAAGATGCAACAGAAAATACAGCAGCAGCAGCTATATAAATCCTGTGTCATCTCTGATCTTTTACGTATCGAAACAAAGAGATAAAAATTTAGAACTAATACATGTTTCATATGAATATATTTATACGCTGCGTATAGGCCCTACAACGACATTAATACAACATTGCAGCGTTTTTCATGTAAGACTTATTTGTTTATTCCTCATATATATATATGAGGGTACTTGGGTATAGTACCGTTAAGTATTAATTAGTTATGTATTACATTATATAAACCCCATAATTTCATTTGATGACCTATACTCGAATCAATGGTTCCAACCGGGGTTTTACTGTAGTGTTGAGTAATGAAACTTGGTTCTCAAAGTTAGCATATCTAACTGATATTTGTCAGCACTTTAACAACCTCAACAACAGCAATCGGTGAAACTCTCAAATTTAAGTCTGCGGTGCTGGACTTGGACTCATTTTGGATATTGGGAAGGCGGTGCTCATTGTGCCTTTTTCCCGCACAGCCACCGCGCAGAATCGTACCTTCTCAGTGATGGGCCCGACGGCATGGATCGGGGCCCCCTCTGAAGCTGCGCCTGCTCCTCAGAACTCCCTCTGATACGTTTTTCACTAGACTGAAAACGGTTCTATTTGGCCGTGCTGGAGTCGGGAGCACCTCCGAGTAGCCCCCTTGAAGAAGTGCTATATAAATACTCGAATGAATGAATGAATGAATGAATTGGTCAAATAGCAATGTCCATCTATTGCTCAGAAGGCTTTGCGAATTCAGTCTTCGACTACTTTCCTGTGCGAATTTCCTGCCACGACTACTAAGAGAAACAAAAGTCGAGACTGTTGAGGACGAATTCCAGGCGTGTATCTGCATGACTCGCACGAGAATAAAGCTATTAGGCCTAAGTCTTATGCCGAAGCCATCATGCAGGCATCAATTTCGCAATAAACTTGATCGAGTTATTTGCTGCCTGGCGTCTCTATAAATAACTTTGTTCCAGATTTTTTTTTTATCAGAAATCTGTCACAAATATAGTTGCTCGTGAAATAAAATAAAAATGCTGCTGTGCACTGACCTATGTATATATACGTTAGACTGTTAGAGTGCTTGACTAAAGTATGTACTGGTAATGTAACACAGTAGCCTGCATCTGATTGCCTATAGCTGATATTCAAAGTGAAATTATAAAATCTAAATAGGCCTGAAAATTGGACTGGTGAAACGCACAGGGTTTCTTGAGCAAATGCTTGCTTTGTGTATAATGTTCCGTCACTACGAAAAGGTTGACAACCTCTGCCCGAACGTAACGGGATATAACCTCTGAATAGATGTGCGTGCTAACTTATTTAGAGAAGACAAAATGACTGGCTGAGAGTGATTCGCTGTTCTACTGTAGATCCTTCCATGAGAAATTGGATAGTTTATCAGAACAAAATACTGGTCCTTCCACTTGACGCGACGCTGACGTTAGGCAGATATCTTTAAATATTCACTTGAGCAATTTGAGTGATTTTATAAATATATTGAACGGGTACGCGGTACAGTTATCACGTTATATCCTAGTTTATGGGATGTATACCAATATGCATGTATGTATTTGTAACTGGTTATATAAATCGCCACTTTAAGAAGCACACTGTAGGCGCTAATTCAGTACTTTTATTGAAGAGAATTCGCTAAAGTGACTATTATAGGCAATTAAATGTTACTTTAGACCTAAACTGTAGAAGCAAACGAATTCGTGCAGACAAGCGGACGAAATAGAAGACTGCTATAGATTAGAAATTGGAGACTATCACGATCATGATGTAACAACAATCGAAATGAAACAAAAAGGGAAATCGTGACATTTGCACGGAAAAACAGCTCGCCTATCAGTTCTCTCTGCGCGTCTAATAATGGCAATATTGCGTGTCTCTTAACATCTGCGTCAAGATAGACCTAGGCCTACTCTTTACTTGACCTGATCTGCCTGGATTTCATTTTCGTTCTGTGTTCTACATTGATTATTTATTTCACAGCCATTCACCGCATCCTGATCTCAAAGATTCGTGCTTTTCTGATACTATAGTCATAGGCGTAGACTCTGGGGGTCAGCCGGGGCACGTGCCCCCAAATAATTGAGGAGCCGGGGCAATGCCCCCCCCCCCCAAATCGAGAGGAGAATTTCTTCAAATATTAAAACATTATGTTTCAATATAGACAAATTTTTTCAGAAACAGAAAATCAGAGACACAGACCTGAAATACTATCAGAAATTCACAATGCAAACTAAGATTTAATTTGATCTTTAATATCTTCAATATGAAACAAATTTACATGTAAACAAAACGCCACATTTCATGCGCATTAACGTAAACCGGAAGCCTTTGCTGACTGTCCAGATCAGAGGTGAAAAAAGTTTTTTCGGTTTTTGGTTTTAAACAAAACAAAAACAAAAAAACCCCACAAAATTTGTTGTTTAAAAAAATAAATTTCTTATTTTTGTAGAAGTTATTTTAATTATATTGATTTAATGATTTCTAAGTTTCGGAAATTGCAACTGATTTAAACTGAGTTAGAGCTCTTGTCCATGCCATTTTTCAAGATTTTTATCATCCGAAATCCGAAAATCTTAAAAACAACAAAAACAACAAAAACCATAAAAACGAGAAAAAACAACAAAAACAACAAAAACCCAACTTTTCATTTTGAAAAAACTTGTTTTTCTGGTCCAGACCCCATGCCCCCCAATATTTTGATCAAGTTTACGCCAGTGACTATAGTTATTGAACAACTGTCTCTCTTATGCTTTTTGATTCAATCATCTCTCAAGCCTGAGTATGAATTAGCCTACTCGTAATATTCTGTATATCTAAACTCATAGCTTCAGGCTTCACTTGATTACATATGTATACAATACATTTTTGCCATCTTTTAACATTAAACTTATGTGTCACATATATCTGCTACTGCTATTACTACAGCGTGTAAAGCATACTTTTAAAGAGCAACTATATGCTATCTCTCTTCTCTCCATAACTTCATGAAAAGATCTAATGCAAGTATATCCTGCTGTTGCTTACTGTTAATACTAGTGATAATGCAAGTCTTATATCTATCTCAATGTTATTATTACTATAACTCTTATTGGTACTATAGCATACAGGTATTGGCAAATCTAGAATGCTATATATGGTGCAGACAGACAGACAGACAGAGAGACATACAGACAAGGACTGTAATTGAACGAATCATAGTTCTTCGATGGTTAGTTTTAATCTAATGAAAGACTAAATAATAAAGAAAACGTTTTCTAATGATTTATGGCGGAGAAATAACCCGATGGCATTCAAACGCTCGATCACTCTTTGACTCTTCACGCAGGGTTGAAGCTGACTGTTTAGATTTTCAAATGCGAGATTTGACATCGTATATTATCAGAGATCAGGTCTGTCGT
>OY744605.1:31311498-31407302 GCA_963556255.1 Allolobophora icterica | reverse complement strand
TATCAGAGATCGGTCTGTCGTCTGTGCACCCATCTGATATTTATCATAATTTTTCAAATTTAAAGTAATTTGAAATGAAACCGACTGATTTAATAGAAAATAAACGACCCAGCGATGCAGAGAGAGAGAGAGGAGAGAGAGAGGAGAGAGAGAGAGAGAGAGGAGAGAGAGAGAGAGAGAGAGAGAGAGAGAGAGAGAGAGAGAGAGAGAGAGAGAGAGAGAGAGAGAGAGAGAGAGAGAGAGAGAGAGAGAGAGAGAGAGAGCTGCAGAGACAAAGACGAAGACGCAGAGTCAGAGGAAAAGATAATTACATGTTGAAACGTGAAATCTCTATAATAGATATGTTGAACTTTCGACCTATAGCAGAACGCAGATGCCTGCCTTCGTTTTTGCGATAACTTGCTCAGCATGCAGGACAGACAGCCAGAGAGACAGACAGCCAGAGAGACAGACAGACAGACATACGCACACACAGAGGGTAGATTAATAGTTTAACACGCTCCGTACACTACACTGGGTAGAGTTAGTTAACTTGACATCTTTGATATGAATTATGATTAATGAGCCTTTGCAACTTTATCACTATATATATACACTAATAATACATTATACTAATATATATATATGTTGCTTGAATGTATATTTTTATACATATTTTATATACATCAATGCGGCATGTATATGTTTATATCTATAATTGACTCATGGCGAAATATCTTATCTCTATACATAGGCTTCGGCCATTCAGTTAATGATGAATATGAGTTGCGTGTGCAAATATGTACAGATAGCGGCAAAGTCTCAAAGCAGACTCCAGGGCCTCAAAGAGGAATTTTAAAGGTGGTTCAAGACTGTTTTCTTACGGACCTCTCCCAACAGACTTCATGTTTTTGACCCACACCTATTATAGTACAAAGCAGCTTTCCTGGCTTTTCCTGCAAAATTTCTAATGACAGTATCAAATAAATTGTTTTGGCAATGTTTGATTCAATACTCAGCATGGCCAAATCAAAACGACGTCATTAAGACATTGTCGACCTGAAAAAATGACCTTAATGAGCTTGAGTTTGCTGAATGATCTCTTTGTAGAGGCAACTGTTGCTGGAATTGTTAACAATATTCACAAGCTGATACAAACATTTAGAAGTAGATAGGGAAAATTGCATTATGTTAATAAGTTCAACAGATCTCAAGGCATTAACTGTGCACTTCCCAAATTTGCCTTATGTACTGAGGGTAAATGTTGTTGTATTTCTGTTATAAAATCCTGACCATTGAGGTCAGCAGGATATTACTTTGCTAAAGCTGAAGCTTTTCCTTCCAGATCACTTGCAGAGGTGGTTAAATATTTTCACTTCGCGTATCCAGTATAAGATCCTCCTTCTGGTTTCCAAGTCCCAGCTACGGCTTGTCCCTAAATACCTCTCTGACCTTATGCGGCAACCTCTCTCTGCAACTTCTGCTCGTCCTTTGCGCTCTACTGGCCGTCTTGATCTCTTTGTCCCTCGTACTATAGGACCATTCTGGCCCAACGTCGAGCTTTTGCTGTAACAGGTCACTCTGCCTGGAATGGTCTTCCATCTCGACTTCGAACTAAACTCATGATGGGAATCTTCCCTACATCTACTCGCTTGCTCAAGACGTTTCTGTTTCCACGGGGCTCATACACTGAGGGCGCCTCTGAATAGTTTATACTGCGAGAGGCGCCTTATAAATTACTAGATACGATACGATACGATACAAGAAATCTAATCTTTTCAGCCAACTGCTTAACAATAACAACACTGAAGCGAGCAGTTAATCCTGCTAGTACATTATCTACCATAAAATACAGACTTTCTGAAGTAGGCCTCTTCTGGCGAATCATTTGCGTCATTCCTTTTCGCCAAGCTGCATTGGGTGTATTGTAATCATGCAGCCTCGCCTGTTGCGACTAACTCCGCCACTTCCACGAGGGAGTTTTATTTCTGTGTTGTTTTATGCAACCAGCTTGACTTCACTACACGTGCATTTCCAGTTGTTTTCCAGTTTTGTCAAATCTTCGAGGAGTGTTTCAGTGTTTGTTACCTGGACATCCAATGTGGCATCTCTGGCTTGAATGACTTTGTTGTAATTAGATATGAGAGTTAATATTTTGTATTACACAGCTGACATTAACACTCAGACAAAAGATATCACTTAGAAGAAAACTTTATGGACTTCGTTCTTTGTTTTGGCTGTCAAATTTAGTTAGCTCAGTGTTAATTTAATACCAAAACGATATGAACATCGCATTTCAGACATACCACGAAAAAACCAAACACCACCGGGGATAGGGGGTTTGTAGTGACAGGCTGACACCTGCATTATTAGAATAGTCAGAATCCATTTGATGGGCCCAAGAAACTGAACTCCCGGTCTCGCCTTGTCCACCCCCACCCCCCCATGCAGGCCAGGAGCGATGAACCGGCAGTATCCCCTCTCATATGCCCTGGTAGATTCATCGAATTTCATTTATTTAGGGTTGGTCGAAAGATCGAGTCGTAAGAACAGGAATTGAAAGAAATGATTAAGATTTAGACTGCGATAAAAAGAAAGACACAATGCCATCACCGTATGTAGACCAAAGACAAACAGAATAGACTTTCTTATGTATAGACTTCTATAAAGGAAATTAAATTCAACGGCACGAAATAAATTGCGCTATAAAACACACAATAGATGTTACAGATCTTGGACGACGCTACTCGTCTCCTCTCTGTATAGGGCTCTCGTCGTTCCTGTATACGTTTGGTACTTGTGCTGCTGCTGCTGATTGTACTGATGCTGCTGATACTGGTACTGATGCCAATGCCGGTGCCGCAGTTAATGGCCCGAGTCTCTCTATCCATCCATCTATCCATCCATTCATTTGGAGGGCATGCAACACGTAATAACAGAGTGTGTATCTTATGCGCGGCTGCGAGTGTAAACCACGGTTCGCTTGCCTGGGTCGTCTACCACCACGAAGGCATTTCAACAGATTGTATTCCGTAAACCTCTAGAGCGGAGTTTATCTCGGCCGCTGCTATAACGAACAACAGATGGCGCACAGCCAATATTTATTTCGCTTGTCAAATGCGTGTATGTGTATCGCGTTCTGACGGCGAACATCTGGTAACAAATGTCCCTGTACAAGCACACATCTTTCGAAACACGCTGGAAATTAGAGCATCGCATATCAACACAAATAATAGGCCTAATGAATATTAGATATGACTTTAAAATGCAAATAGGTAGGTTGCTCAGGTTACGCAGGCAACAATCGTTTTAAGTTGTTTACGCTGCAGTGCGCTAACAGATCCGTCTGTAGACGTTTAGGATTTCCAACAGCTGATGCACAGATAGACAGAAGGAAGAAGAGGCTTTGCTTCCATTTTATTATAATTCCCACTTTCTGTGTGACTTTCTTGCGGTTGCCGAGTCCGTGCAGTTGCAGTGCCAAGCAGGCGCGAGAGGAGGACTGCATCTAAGCCATCAGATGGCAGTTTATTGGATGCCGAGGATTATAGGTAACACGTCTGTTTATGAGGCAACGCAAGTATGCAATACACTGTATATGTACCAGAGGTACATATAGAATATACAAACATGGCGATGCATTAGCTGAGAATCTTGAATCGTGCATATATACTACAGCGTGAGTGGAAAAAAAGCGACCCCGTACACCAGTACGAAAGGTTTTTTAAAGTATACTTCTTTATTAGTATACCAACTGCTTATACCGCACTTTGGTTTACATAGTGTTTATGCAATATAGAGCATTCAGAAATGTAAAGAAATTTAAAGAAATTTTAATCTTGACTAAAAGGGCCAACGATTTCTTAAAGCTTGGACGGTTCCCGCTAAATATGACGTCATATTGACGTCATTTTGTGAACAAACCAGCTGCATGAAAATGGCGTTCAGCGAAGAGGAAAACCGTAATAACATATTTACGCCTCAAAAAGAATTTTGAGGCCAAACGTTTCCTAATAGAATTTCCAGAGAAGAGATGAAAGCTCAGTGGGCGGAAGGCCATTCTGAGAAAGATTACAGGTGATCAAGATGGTAGCGAAACTCCTGATTGCATGTCTCCTGCACTTTGGCTTCCATTACCTAAATCTCGTGGACTGTAAAATCTGGAAATAGTGTGAGAAACAACCAACAACATATTCTGAATGTTGATGAGGCATACGCTATACGTCAACGTATAAGCAGGCGTTGGGATGAATTGGGTCAATGCATAACTGCGCTGCAATATGTCAGTGGCGGGCGCGCCTTTCTTCCTGCGTCGAAGCCAACTGAGGATATTTTGGGCACTAATTAGAGCTTTCTGCGTGGAACACAATAATTAAATTGGTTCTTTCTGAAATTGATAAAAATTTAATTATTATTAATTAACGAATGCAATTTATTATAAAGTTTTCAAGAGGACCACTTTTTCCACTCACAGTGTATATATAAATATATATGTGGTTGAACTCGAATTCGTCTGTGTATATATATATATATACATATATACATATACATTGCCTATATATATATATATATATATATATATATATATATATATATATATATATAGGCAATGCATAAAGCTGAGTGATTTCGTGTAATCTGTGAGGCTTCGTCCTTCGTAATCCTTACTCTTATCCCATGTAGAAATCGTGTTTCCTTTTCCAGATCTTCTTCCTCTTCTCTTTCTCTCCAGATGCAGGCATCCTGTGTAATTGGCCGCGTGTGCATACGTACAACCCTAAGAGCACAATAAATTATTGAGAGGCTTTGCCATGGCGCCATCATAGCTGCTGCTGATGATGATGATGATGTTGCTGCTTTTGTTGAGGACGGTGGTGATGATGATGCAGTGTGCGGTTGCTGTAACGAAATCGTGTTTACCATGTGGTGCATCTAGATCATTTCAGTGTCCGGCGTCATATAGCATGATCAACGACCAACAAACACCGGACATCAATGTATATATGTTTGTGCGTGTGTTTGTGCATGTGTTTGTTTGTGTGTGATCCATTGGCAGGCCAAATAGCCCATTTAAATATATTATAGGCAGTTAGCAGGAATATATACGCGGTGGTGTAGTGGTGTAGGTCGGTGCCTTGTAACCGCAGGGTCGCATGTTCGAATTCACCTCAAGCCACTGCGCAGCGACCAAGTGCTTCTGAATCGTTGCTTCGATCTTATCGACTGTCTACGAAATACGGCACTCTAATCTCCAGTATTTTATTTATATTTTGAACATCCCATTAAAATTACAATACCTGCACCGTTACAGACCTACCTATGGGGTTCAAGACATATGGGGTTCAAGACATGTGGGGTTCAAGAGTCAAGACATATGGGTTCAGGACGTGTGGGTTTCAAGACGTATGTGGTTCAAGACGTGTGGGATTCAAGACGTATGGGGTTCAAGACGTATGGGTTCAAGACATGTGGGATTCAAGACGTGTAAAGTTTAAGACATGTGGGGTCAGTATGAGAATTGTAGAAAAAAGACTGGGGGGGTTAGACCTTGATTCATGTGGAGTTTGGGTGTGCAATGAAGACTTTACTATGGGGTCCTAAGAAAGACTAGGGGGGTTGAACCCCCCAAACCCCCCGACAATTCTCACCCTGTGTGGGGTAGAAGACGTGTGGGGTTCAATACGTCTGGGTTCAAGACTTGTGGGGTTCAAGACGTATGTGGTTCAAAACGTGTGGGGTTCAAGACGTTTGTGGTTCAAGATGTGTAGGGTTGAAGACGTGTGGGGTTGAAGACGTGTGGGGTTCATGACGTGTGGGGTTCAATACGTCTGGGTTCAAGACGTGTGGAGTTCAAGACGTATGTGGTTCAAAGCGTGTGGGGTTCAAGACGTATGTGGTTCAAGATGTGTAGGGTTCAAGACGTGTGGGGTTCAATAGGTATTGGTCCAAGACTTGTAGAGTTCAAGTGTGTGGGGTTCAAGACGTGTGGGGTTCAAGATGTGTGAAGTTCAGGACGTGTGGGGTTCAGGACGTGTGGGATTCAAACGTATGTGGTTCAAGACGTGTGGGGTTCAAGACGTGCACGTGGGGATCAAAAGGTTGGGGTTCATAACGTATGTGGTTCAAGACGTGTGGGATTCAGGATTTGTAGGGTTCAAGACGTGTGGACTAAGTACTGGACGTGTGGGGTTCAGGATTTGTGGGGTTCAAGATGTGTAGAGTTCAAGACGTGTGCCATGTGGCTCAAGACGTATGTGGTTCAGTCATTCAAGCACAACTCTCTATTTAGAAGGCCGTGGTTCAGACGTGTGTATGTGAGGAAGTACATGCATAGAGATACGCATTGATAAAACGAATACATAAACGTGTCTACGCCTACGCATATGAATACTCGCGTTATAATCTATTTCAAAAGTGTGTGGAATCGTCATGTACGATGTAATGCAGGTACACTCGATTGTCAGATGCAAATAAGGATTACTTTTTACTTACTTACAATTGTTAGCAGTATTATCTAGAGGTCACATAAATCGACTCTATGCAGATAAACAGGTAAACCGAATACACACGTATACATATATTGGCCAAAGCAATGTACACACAACATGAAGAACTCCGCCACTGCGCGTACTCTGGCAGTGCCAGCCCCAAGCCTGGATGAAGAAGGAGGGCGACGCTAATGATCTTTGTTATCACAGAGTGTCGTTAAACTGAAACTACTACACACAACATCTGCAGATGTATGAGTGG
Source organism: Allolobophora icterica (assembly GCA_963556255.1). Lineage (NCBI taxonomy): Eukaryota > Metazoa > Annelida > Clitellata > Crassiclitellata > Lumbricidae > Allolobophora > Allolobophora icterica. Next base: position 31,400,573 of record OY744605.1, on the reverse strand, counting down.
CTGGTGGTGCGTGTAATCATGGCAGCAAGGCCTCGTTGCAATTGATTTAAGCCGCTTCTTCGGGTCATTTTATTTCAGACGATAAGCTGAGCCGACATGGCGGAATGGAGCGCTGCCCCTTCTGCGGTCCGTCAGCCGCGGTTGTTTATGGGGGATTGGGAGGACGATGCAGTTACAGATGTTAGCTGTCTTGTGAATCCTTCTATAAATCCCCGTCCGCTTCTGTATAATTCACTTCCTCCGTCGATTCCTCTTCTGCTACAGTCTGTCCATGCATGTATACATTCTCACCACACACGCACACACACGTATACACGCAAACACCTTCACCTACACACACATACGTACACGCACACCGACTTTTCCAAGCTGTTCGCAGTCATTTTTACTGTCATTTCCTCTTATGCATATCCTAAAAATCTTTGTCAATTAGTAAGTCTCATATTCAGTTTCCAAATTCACTGTCAATATTACTCGCCCAATGCTTTCTTCAGTGTGTGTGTGTGTGTGTGTGTGTGTGTGTGTGTGTGTGTGTGTGTGTGTGTGTGTGTGTGTGTGTGTGTGTGTGTGTGTGTGTGTGTGTGTGTGTGTGTGTGTGTGTGTGTGTGTGTGTGTGTGTGTGTGTGTGTGTGTGTGTGTGTGTGTGTGTGTGTGTGTGTGTGTGTGTGTGTGTGTGTGTGTGTGTGTGTGTGTGTGTGTGTGTGTGTGTGTGTGTGTGTGTGTGTGTGTGTGTGTGTGTGTGTGTGTGTGTGTGTGTGTGTGTGTGTGTGTGTGTGTGTGTGTGTGTGTGTGTGTGTGTGTGTGTGTGTGTGTGTGTGACGTTGTCAGCTTTGGATGGGAATCCTTTGGTTAGGCTGCAAGTGTGTGCGTGGGCCTACCACTGGTGACTCTTGTCCAGTTTTCTTTGAACTGTTTTGCTTACTGGATGTATTTATTATTTAGAACAGCGCAGAGAGTTCCTCTGGTTATCACACTGACGCTATATAAATTATCGTAATAAATGAATATATATGTAAATATATAAGCCCCCTACTTGCCTGCCGACTGAAACTTTGTTTCTTACGCTGTCATTGCATATATTCATCAAATGTAAACTCTTGAACTGAACGTCAACGCCTCTTCTGTCAATTCTTTCAATCCACTGTGGCTGTTGCTTCATCTGCAATTTACCTCCATCAACTGCAGCATAGATCCAACAGTTTTTATCTTCTCGCAATATCTCCGCTGTTCTACCCGTGCCTCTGTCTGTGTGTCTCTTTCTCTATCTCTGTCTATATCTCTGCTTCTCTGTGTGTCTGTCACACCCTCTGCCTCTGCTCCCTCTTTCAAGACCTTCGCTATCGTCCGTGTGCTGTCTGTTCCTCAGTCTCACTCTGTCTGTCATCCAATTCCTTTGATCCCTCTCGACCTGCCTATTACAACGACTCCATCCCTCCCTCCCACCAAATCTTAGCGTCAGCGGGAGAAGAGATAATCGCACTTGGAGTGCTTCTGCTGTGCCAGGAATCGAACCATAGACGCTGTAATCTTAATGCCCGACGCGAGCAGTAAAATATGACGACAACAGGAATGAGAAAATTTTGGGAGGTTTGAGAATAGAGGAGAGGAATAGGAGGAATAGGAGGAGAATGAGCGAGGAGGATTAGGAGGAACAGTAACAAAGAGGAGAATGAGTGGCTGTGAATGAGGAGCAGCGAGCATGAAGAGGCGCAGAGAGAGCTTTAGAGGAATGAGCGTTCTGGAGTGCATAATTAAAACGTATAGCATTGAATTGCGGTACTTAATATCGCAATATGTATCCTCTCCTCTCCCTTTTCCTCCCATCCCTCCATCTCTCCATCCCTCACCACAGTACTTCCTCATTTTCCTCACTATAGCAGCGTCAACGTACACGCCCCGCCTATGTTGGTTATGAGACGATGAATTGCTTTGTGCTGTATAAAACTATCTTAATAACGTTACACTGATCTCAAGCCTCTTTTAGCGTGCACTGAATAACTTCTAACATAATTGTTGTGTACATCAGTTGGAAACGTAGGAATTTTTCGAGAAAACTCTGCCTACACGCTCCTATAGTGAGGAATGTGGATGATGCTACTATATATACTGCAGTTGAAATCGTAATCGTTGATTTCATCGATGGATAAACTTTGATTGCGCACAATACATGCAGATATATCTTTATACCGCTCTGTTTGGTTGAATGTTTGACTATTTCTGCCTTTGTCTGTTTGGCTCTGTGCCTATATGTCTCTCTTTCTCTGCATCTGACTTTCTACCTCTGCTCGTCTGCATCCGACCCTTAGCATTTGACCTCTGGGTCTGATCCTATGCGTCTGAGAAGCGCTCTGCTGTATTCTAACACTTTACACATATTTAATGCGTACAATGCACGTTATACCTGGGTTTATATGAGGCGATGGAAGAGTTCTTCCTTACCTCTTGTGTGTCTCAGATTTCAAAAGTAGACGAGACAGTGATTCTGCTAGAGTTGTAGCACAGATATCTGCCCATGTTGTGCACACACAAGCAGCCTGTTAATAAGTTTATCTTTAACTTTAAATTCACAGACTGTCCGATCTTTCTCCTCATCAATTATCTTATTATATGATATAATCATATCAAGAGTGTTGAATATTTTCATTATATAATATTCAATATAAACTATTTATCGTGTTCTGCGTTTATCAAACGGTCGGCATATGCAGTGCTGTTGTGCTTTGAAGACATATTGTTAGATATCTATATGCAACGACGGGTACAATAAACAGGTCGGCTTTGATAGTAGTCTCGTGCTTAATAGATAGACTTTTATCATAATATATATATATTTATACTATGACTATATAGTATATATGTGCATCAGGTTAACATAACATGCATATATAATGGTAATATATGTACTGTGACTGTTCATAATGTTAGCATGTCTGTATATGAACGATGGATATAATTAGCAGGTCGACTTGCGTAATGTTCGGGCGTTCTAAGGACAGACTTTAGTGGAGTCTTTGTTTTACACGTAATCAATCCGGTTCATTTTTCCAGGTTGATTCAGTTCACCTATTTAAGCAGACGGTTTCCTGTAGCAAACGAGGAGGGCATTCAGGCATAACGCCCGGCATTCAGGCATAATGCCCTCATCAAGTGCATCGGTCTCCGTCCAAACCGATTGCGCTGCTCCTCATTCAACGGCCGATGATAGACTTGGCTCCTCTCGCCTGCAACGCACAAAACGATCTCAGCAGCTGTTCGTCTTTGATTTGTTGAGATTCCGTTTGTCATGTCTAGGATTCGATTGCTCGCAGTGTCAAGAGAAATGCTTTGCCATTCATGAGCGAAGTAACCCTCAGTTAATCAATATATCTAGTCGGAGAACTATACTATTCCTGCAGTGTCTGCACACTGCCCCCACTGAAATTTAACTTTTAAATCGTTGACAAATGAAGAGAGTTGAATGTCTTTTCAGATATTCTATCTGATTACTTTAGCTGATAATGCTACGTCGTTAAAGGCAGTTTAAAAGTGATCAGAACATGCCTGTCTTCCTAGAATCACTTGCTCTAACTTGCTTTACATCGGCAGAAAATTCATTCAATTGAAATTATCATAAATTCCCTAAAACTCTCAAACGGTCGAAGGTGCGCAGCTTTGGACCAAACTTAGTGTTATCCTCGGGGAGCCTAACCCAACAGACACTCGGAGAGAGGCGTGTAATAAAAGTGGCTTTGCTGTTTATTTCATTACCCTACCCTTATCTTATTTACGTTACTGTTCTGGTTCTCTGTTCTAGATCGACTGGTTCAAAGAGCCATCGTCTGGAAGGGCAGACCTTTCGACCGAGGCGCAGTCGACTAAAGTGGCGTCTGGGAAGCGTGTGGTGATCGAGGATAAGAGGTACCGCGTCTACAGACCTCACAACACCGCTCTGTCTGTTCTCATCATCCGTCGATCGAAGAAGCAGGATGCTGGTATCTACAGATGCAACCTGTCCGGATCCACCACTCGCCACAAATACATGATACTCAACGTCACAGGTCAGGCGCCTCACGCGACAACGACGATAGGTGGCAGCAGTTGTACTCGTGTTGCCTCCTACTCGCTTTCGTCATATATCATCCATGACGTTAACAACGCGTGCCATATTGCAGCATCAAATGTATGTATGTACGTATGTATGTATGTATGTATGTATGTATGTATGTATGTATGTATGTATGTATGTGTGTGTGTGTGTGTATGTATGTATGTATGTATGTATGTATGTATGTATGTATGTATGTATGTATGTATGTATGTATGTATGTATGTATGTATGTAGTATGTGTGTATGTATGCATGTATGTATATTCGTATGTGTGTATGTTAAATTATGGTAAGTTAAATGCTAAGTAATGGTTAAGGCTATTCAATTATTCTGTGCCATTTTATGTGCTATGTTATGTCATCTTATGTTATACTCTGCATACATGTATGTATGTACTAATGCACGTATAATTGTATATATATACACATGTCTATGAGGCATGTATGTATGTATGTATATATGTATGTATGCATGTATGAATGTATGCATGTATGAATGTATGAATGCATGAGTGTATGCATGTATGCATGTATGAATGTATGAATGCATGAGTGTATGCATGTATGCATGTATGAATGTATGAATGTCTGCATGTGTATATGGACATAATCTTTTCAGTTAGAGTTTTGGGGTCGGACAGCATATCTTATGGATGCATTGGATTTGATCCAACATGAAGGTGAAACTGTTAGCTAATTCATTTCTTTTCCCTGTTATACCAAGATGGGTGGTCTGCCATCTCCTTCCGTTATCTTATCGTCGGCGGCCATTGTGCTTCGAAGCTGAAAACGGAGCCGCTAATAAACGTTTGCAAACGTAAACAATATAATTTATGGCTTAATACCCGACCAACTTTCCTGGAATCCTTTCGGTCTGTGTAAACGAACTGATATGATAACAGCACCGTCTCTATTTATCTGGCATTGGTGCAAGGCGTGGTACATGACAGCCTTATTATTTCTCTGGCTTCCTACTATACTGTATATAGGCTGGCAACCAATTTGCGCCTTATCCAACATTCTCCATACACGCAGAGCAACTTATATATGCACATAGCTGATATGAAACACTCACATAAACGCACACAGACATACAGGCACACATATACACACAGACACACACATATAGGTGTGTATGTGTGTATGACAGTGATTTTGTGTTCAAACCGAACACCGCCAATTCCTTTCCAATTCTGCATCGCCTCCAGCCAAACACTAGGCATCCACATGTATGTTGGTCGGTGGTCGGTGTGATGTCCAGTGCAAAGGCTGACCTTTCAACCAACTACGTACGCATGTTAAGTCGGCGAAGTCATATACCAGAGGCAGAGAAATCAGAACTCGACTTCCCCCCCCCCCCCCGGTAAGTAAAGATGGACCCAAAGAGAGGAACAAACGCGGGGGGGCATTGGGAGCCCATCAATTACGACGCCACCTGCGTGTGGAGAAAGTTGACGCTCGTTCATTATAGATCTAAGAGAAGAAAACCGATAGAAACTGGAAGGAGAACACGCTGTATACGACACCTGCGTCTTCGGTTGAAGTTGCTAATTGGCTCCATGCAAATGTACAAGTGAAAGGCATTTGTCATAATTATGCCTTGCTAAGAGATTGAGAATACTAACGAGGATTGAGAAAAACAAACAAAAGGCGCAGACGCACAAAGAGACTGAGAGACAGACAGGCGAACATACAAAGAGACACACGCAGGCTGGGCTGGCAGATAGACAGACAGACAGATAGAAGTAACGACAGAGACAGACAGATACACAGACGGATAGAAACCAGAGACAGACGAATAGACAGACACACAGGACGAACAAAGGTGCGACATGGAAACGACTGCAGGGACATGAAGTACAGGGACGTCATTTCAGCTTTTTTCAGGGGGGGGGGGAAGGGCGTCAAAAAAGAGGTACAGAATTTTTTCGCGCTCCGTGCGATGAAATTTCACAGTTTTTAGGTGTTTCTCATAGTTGTTAAAAACGATAGAGACTAAATAAAAAACGGAAAAAACGTCGTTTTTTTCAAAAAAATAAAAAACGGGAAAAAAACGAAAAAAAACGAAAATAATTTGACTTTTTCGCATCTTGTAGGCCCTACTGAAATTTAAAATTAACAACCTTGTTTACAGAATTTAATCAGCAAATAACACAACTTTATTAGCAAACACTAAGTAATATTAATCTACAAGAATTATTTTATTTCTTATAAGTTTTGTTTAATAAGAAAGTGAGAAATTAAAAATATTGAAATTTTTTCAAGTTTAAATTGTAAACATAAGTCCACATAAGTCCATGCTGACTAAACTAACACAATTGAAAACTAAACTTTGGAGGTATAGACTACAGCCTATAGGGCCTATAGTGTAAACTTTCTCACAGTAAATGCATTTCAATTTAGCCAATGCTGAGTTTGTCTTTCTCGTTTATCAAAGTAACGTGAATCCATTCCGCACCCTTTTCATTTAGCATTTTAGATAACTTAGAAATAACTTTATTTCTTGAACTGTGCTATTTCATAAAGTATTTATTTCTCAAATGATGACGTAGGCTAAACAGTGAGGTAAATCAGCTGAATCCTTGAAAGTACGGAGACAACGTAAGGGCCATCAGACACAAATTAAACAGAAACTGAAAACATTAACAGACAGTAAATAAATAAATAAATAAAGTTACATAATAAAACGGAAAAAAACGATAAGAAAAATAAAAAACGAAAAAAAACGACGTTTTTTGGAGAAAAATAAAAAACGAGAAAAACGTTTTTAACATCTATGGTGTTTCTTCAACATTTTCGGGGGAAAGCTCCATAATGTGCCCAACCCCCCACTGTCAAAGAGGTGTGGTCTTGTGAACAAAGCCTTTGCAGACTCTAGTAACTGTTCTGTTAATAGTATATAATAATTCCATGAATTTGAGTCTAATTTTTTTCTTTTTTACCCCTTCTTCTTCTTCTTTCTTTTCTTGTTCCAGCTTTTTCTTTTTTTTCAAAAATCGGGGGGGGGGGGCAAATGCCCCTTGTCCCCCCCCCAAATGACGTCCCTGATGAAGTATAAGGAGGAAACGAAGAACAGACCAGACGTCAGATTCCTCGTCTTCTCTTCTTCCTCTTTCCTCCTCTTCGTCTTCATGCATTTTGTAGATCTTCTTTTAATTCGGTGGTTATTTCTTGCCAATATCATGAGCCTCTGTTCATTTCTTGCTGCATGAACTAATGCTAGCAATCCTGGCATTCAGTAGTCTAGAATTCGATCTGGCTTGTGACCGTTCGTATCTGGGCCTATCAAGCATCCAAAGAACGCTTCTTACATGGCTATATACAGCTAATCTAGACAGGAGCGACTCAAAATGAATATGCAGGTATATACATAATTTGAGCCGAATAATGTATGCACTATTATACAACTAAGTGGTCTATGAAGCGGAAGGAGATAGTTCCCATAGTAGTTCCATAGTAGTTCCAACAGTCACTGCGTGACAAGGCGCGATCTGCTCGAGTTGATATTTGGAAGCGAGGCATTTAAAACTCCTGCGGACAACGGAAGTCAGTCAGTCAATTACTCATACCTCATCATAATACCCTATTTCATTGTCTGTATACCATAATCCTTCCGTGGCATCTTCGTCTAGAGCGTTCCACAATGTAGCAGGTGCTGTGTGTATGATTGTGAGAAATATGGCGTGGCCTTACTGTGTGATCGTGGAGAGGCGTCTTATAGCAAATGAAGCAGACCTTCTGAGACGCAGTTGTCAGTCAGAGGCTCAAGTGAATCCCGTCTTTTGTCAGGCGATTAGCTTCACCGTAATCGTATTTCGACAAAGAAGTCTTCGCAGCGTCTATTAATGCTTTGCATTTAGACACATAATACCGACAGATTAGAACTCAACCGCGCTATATACCCATTATTTACAAGATCGAGTTTAGTTAGGACTGAAAGAAGATGGGCGGTTGCTACCGCTACAAAAGTAATCACTGGGTTTGGACATTTGGCATGCAACGGCTGACAAGCAGTGAAAAGGCGCACGAGGCTTGCAAAACCGCAGTGTATAGATGGCGCATCCAGGTGTCAATCAAAGCGAACTGTGTTATTCAAACGCAGTTATACTCATTCACATCATACGCGCTATATATACGTGCACTTCAATTCGCAATTAGAATTTCCATTATCATCATCGTCATCGTCATCGTCATCGTCATCGTCATCATCATCATCATCATCATCATCATCACCACCACCACCACCAACATCATCATCATCATCATCATCATCATCATCATCATCATCATCATCATCATCATCATTATTATCATCATTTCCACCACTACCATCATCACCACCATCATCATCTTCATCACCATCATCTTCATCACCATCATTATCATCATCATCATCATCATCATCATCATCATCATCATCATCATCATCATCATCATCATCATCATCATCATCATCATCATCATCATCATCATCTTCGAAGTCATGACATCTCAGATGATCGGTCGTTTGGTGAGTAGGTCGGTAAGTAGGTAGGTATGTTGGATGACCAACAAGCTTGTATTAGGCCTATTCATTGCTTACGCTTGCAAAATATGGCATATTTAAGTGTATCCTATTACCATACCTCGTCGATACCCATTTAACCATGGACGACCTTTGGACCATAAAAGGTATAGAGGCGAAAGACCGGTAGACAGATGTTGTAACACCAAGACAAATGAGTCCACTTGCGTCGGTCGATCGCACCCGCCTTCTGCCTACCTCTGGAGACCCACAACTTCCGCAGCATCAGCAAAGGCAGAGGCAGTAGCATCAGTGGACAGACTATGCCTGTGTCAATTGAACGGAGAGGAGTTCCTGTCCTCAGGGAACTAAGGTCGCCTGACTTAAATTATGCATTTGCCGGCCGTGTAATCATGTTTGCAGATTGGATGCAGTCGATAATTATCCATAATGCACTGCGCTTCCACGTATCCGAAGCTAATGTCCGGCTCTCCCTTCCATTTGTAGTGGAGTAATTGTGTCAGGGCGCCGGAATTAGGTCGGTTCTTGTCCACTGCCATCTTCTTTCACTCCAGCAAAGATTGAGTGAGTGAGCGAGTGAGTGGGTGGCTAAGTTAGTGAGTTAGTGAGCAAGTGAGCTAGTTAGTAGTTTCAGTTTAACGACACTATGTGATAGCAAAGATCATTAGCGTCGCCCTCCTCCTTCATCCCGGCTTGGGACTGACATTGCCAGAGTACGAGCAGTGGCGGAGTTCTACGAGCAGTTAGTCAGTGAGTCAGTGTCTGTCTTAAAGCGAAGACGAATACATTTGTTCGAAGAATTGCTAATGTTTCATTGGTAGAAGAAATATTGTCTGTCGTTCTAATATTCGCCGAGAGAGTTATTCGCACATGCAAATACGTGCTTTAATTTTCTCGAGGCGATGAATGAACGCAGCATCAGCAGCAGCAGTATCAGCAGCAGCAACGGCGGCTGAAATGATGCTATTTTCCGCGCATCCAATCCGATGCCAATCCCTGATGATCTGTCGTCGTTCGCTGCAGCAACTCTTCGGCTGCTGCAGATCAGTTCATCGATTTCCGACCCCACAGACGATGACCCTTACATACCTACTACCCCCAAACACACGATGATATTATGATAGTATCTGTCTGTCTGTTAGTTCGCACTTTCACCTATATTCTGTCTGTCCATCTGTATGTCTCTCTGTCTCTGTCTCTGTTTCTCTCTCTGAAGAGACTGTCATAAAGATGCGCTATATAAATCGGCTATTACAAATACACTTACAGTTATGTCCGTCTGCACTGCCACACAATTATCATACGTGATTTAATTTATGTAAACGCAATCTGTATTTCTGTGTGTGTGTGTGTGTGTGTGTGTGTGTGTGTGTGTGTGTGTGTGTGTGTGCGTGCGTGAGTGTGCGTGGGGAGTGCTATGGTAATTATAATCTGGACGAGGGAAGACAGGATCAGTGTGAATAATGAGAATGATACTTCATCGTTCGATTGTATCGCTCTAACTTAGATTGTGTTCAAATGCATTGCATTGAGTTGCATGCATTAAAACCGCATTGCAATGCATTGAATTATGCTATAATGGCATTGCACTGAGTTGCATTGTACTAAATGCCGTTGTTCCGCGGGTGGTTGGCTTGGCGTCATAGGAAAATGTTTCTGATGCAGAGTCAAAGATCGAGGCGCAGACGAGTCCAGCGAAGATGGTGGCCAAGGTAGGAACGGATGTGACCCTCTGGTGCAACGCCACAGGATACCCAAAGCCAGTCGTCTACTGGACGAGGGAAGACAGGAACAGAACCCTACCAGATGGCAATCAGCAGTTCTGGGTATACGCTATTGCTGAACTTTCCTAATTCGTTTGTTATTAATCCAAACATATTGTAATAAGTACTAAGTTATATGAGTAATAAGTTATTTCAATGTTTGTTGACTTTGGTTTAATCATATATTGGTTTTCAGCACAGAATAGAATAGCATTCAGTTGCACTGTACTAAAGAAACTATTTTAAATAGCTCTTTGAATTAAGTCGTAGTTGTGAGGTGGAAGTTTTTTTTTATACCCTTTATATAAATAGGATGGATCGGCATTTTTTAAACTTCTGCTTTCACTCACTATAGCATGAACCGCACTGATAATCGTGTAGCATAGTTAAAAGGTCTTTCTGAGCATACCCTGTGATCGATCGAGTCGAGTGCTATGATCGATTTGGGTTGACCGACGATCGACTCGATCAACTCTGGTCATTATCATCGTCCCTATTGTCAGTGCACTGTCATACACTCATGACATAACTCGCCAGCCTTCTCTTCGTATAATTGCCGGAACAAAACTGCCCGATGTTATTGTCTCAATCCATTGATACCTGCTCAGTTTATCTGTATCCAACTGGCCATGTCTAGAACATCTATATGTTTGTCTTCCCCTCTCTTCAAAATCATATCTCGGAGGTTCCGGTGGATATTCTTGCTCCTAATGAGACTTAGCGTAGCTCCAACCGTCCTATATATAGACCTTCCTTCATTTCTGATATGATTCCTCCTTCCTTCTCTGTAGTTTAAATGAACCTTGTCTGGATGGACTTGCCGGAAGAGTTGTCTTCCTTCCCAAATCATACCTGAAACTTTATCGCTTTCCTTCACTTATTCCACCACACCACATAGCTATTCTGGACTTCTAAATTGACAAATATGTCTATCTCTTCTTCTGAGTCAACTTCTCTGACCATATAGCCTACTGCCATCATTGCTTAGCTTTCTTGTATACAGCCCGCCTTCCACTTATTCTTTCATCAGTGTCGCAATCGGAGGTCGCCCTGTCGATTGTTTGCCGTGTGTTGATGTCGACCCTCGATTGCTTGTTCTTTTACTTGCACTTTTATTTAACGTGCCTAACTTTTCTATAGAAGATTCACGACGAACTTTGTTTCATTAATAAATGAATTTAATTAAAGAAACAAATATATATATATATACTAACTCTACGGGAACTTCCACGTAGTATTAAAGCGTTTAGATATTAAACCGGACTATCTCAAATGTTGCTTCGTACAGCCTAACTACAGATCGTTCTTTCGCGTCAGTCTCTGAATCTGACGGACTATACTCTGCCGCCCCGCTGGTCGTTCCTCCCGATGTTGATCGCTCGACCGATGTTCACACGTCGCGTTCGTCAGCAGTACAAGTCCCGTGTTCTCCGTTCCCTTCTGTTAAGTAGGAACTCCAGCGTGCATCAGTCAGCCCCCCTCCCCACGTCAAGCTATCGTCAATTAGTGTCAGATTGCTCCTCGATACGCGGGTCGTCGCTCGCCTGCAGCGCGGGCGGTGTCTGGTTACACCATAGCCGCGAGGTGTCCTATTACACCTTGGCTGTGTGGTGTCCGATTACACCTGGGCCTCGCGGCCTTCATTGTTGCCCAAGTGGAGGCTGGCTTTCGTCCGTCATCATCCTATCTCGACCAGCAACGACGCTTACATCATAATGATGATGCCATCTCGTCGTTGTTGTCGATCTCCTCACGCGACACCTCCCTTCCCGGGGGAGGACAAAGCCAGTCATTGGTTCGCCTCCCGGCTGAGAATGATGTCGTTCCCTCCCTCGATTTCCTCCAGACCATGTCCTCGTCGTTCCCATGAAAAATACAAAATATCAGCACAGTTAGAAATATATTTACAGTTGTCGCGGTGCCTTACATGGTAGTCCGCCTTCTTCCTCAATCATAGTCTGGACAAAAGATCAGCGGGAATATTCAGCGCCCCAGGACGATATTTAAAAGCGATATCAAAGTCCTGGAGTGCCAGAGCCCACCTCGCAAGTTTAGCACTTGTGGGCGTAGAAGCAGTTAGGAAAGTCAAGGGATTGTGATCAGAATAGAGGGTGGTCCTTGACATAAAAATCCAATTCCTAAACTTCTTCAACGCAAAGATTACAGCATACGCTTCGCGTTCCACAGTGGACCAACGCGCTTGCGTAGCATCTAATTTAGAACTGGCGAAACATATTGGCCGCTCTGTTCCATCGTCTTGAATTTGGAATAAGCAGCAACCGACTGCTTTGTCTGAAGCGTCAGTCGATAAACCAAACTCTCTGCCGTAGTCAATTGTCTGCAAACAAACAGCGTTATTCAAATCGTGCGTAAGTTTATCTAGCGCATTTTGATGTTCAATTCGCCAGGGTATCTTAGCAGGCACCGATTTCTGGGTCAAGTCAGTGAGAATTCTGGCTGTCTCAGCCAGGTTAGGGATGAAGTTCCTAAAATAACTGAAGAAGCCAATTAATCTCCGTATGTCCTTTTTGGACTCGGGTTGAGGGATTTTCCCTAGCCCTGCGATTTTCATAGGATCCGGTTCAATGCTCCCTGATCCGATCAGGTGACCTACAAACGTTGTTTGTCGCCTAGCAAACGAACTCTTCTTAATGTTAAGGGTCAGACCCGACTGTTGAATAGTCATTAAGTATTTCTCTAGGTGTTTCATGTGATCCGGCCACGTCATCGAGTGTACTGCCATGTCATCCACAAACGTCTCAGTGAAGTCGCGAATGGGATGAAGGACCTTTGACATGCATCGGATAAAAGAATTTGAGGCTGATTTTAAACCAAAGGGCAGTCGTACGAACTCAAATAGGCCAGCGTCACATACGAAGGCTGATAACCAACGAGAGTCCTTGTGGAGTCCAATCTGGTAGTATCCTTGACGTGCGTCAAAGCAGGATATGAAGTTTGCACTTCCTACCTTCTGTAACACTTCCTGTATGTCGGGGGTGGGGTATGCGTCACCCGCCGAGAACTTGTTTACATATCGGTAGTCAATGGCCAGTCTTAAACCGCCTTGACCTCCCTTTTTCACAACGCACCCAACGGGACTAGCCATTTCGCTATGTGAGGGAGTGATGATACCTAGGGCCAAAAGTTCGCGGATCTGCTTCTCCATCTCCGGTTTGAGCAGTTCCGGCACCTTATAGGCTCGCAAACTCTTCGGCCTGAACTCCGCGCTAACAGTGATTGTGTGTTCTAGGACGGGACAGAAACCTGGTTTGTCCGAGAACACATCTGGAAATCTGTCTAACAGACTAAACAGCTGTTTCCGCTCGGGTACCGTTAAGTGTGCAACGGCAATAGGGTCTACTTGTTCACTGGGCCGTGTCTGACTCGTGACGACGCTACCCACCGCTTCCACGTGACCGAAGTCTTCGTCCTTCTCGAACAGAATGGAGCAATTGTTAATCAATGCTTGCTGTATTCTTTCGTTATATTTGCGAATACGATTTGCATGTAATAAGCGGCTTTTGCCCCCTATTTCCACGATGTATGTGTAGGGCGATTTCACCTGAGCGATGATGGCCGGGCCTTGCCATTGGCCCTCCTTCTTTGCTCCTCGCGCTTCCGGTGATTGGATGATGACTTTATCCCCTACTTCGTAACGCCTGTCCATGCTTCTTAAATTGTAATGAGTAGCATAGCGCTGCTGTTCAATGTCTGAATAATATTCGGCATATAATTTAGACATTTCAAGGTTATCCCTTAATTGGTCCAAGTAAGCTGCGGCGCCTGTGCCCAGACTTAATGGAGAATCCCGCTCTCCCGCCCATTCCTCAGAAAGGACAGATAGAGGTCCTTTAGGCAGGGTACCATACACCAGGGTGTAGGGACTCACGTGGGTGGTTGCCGAGGGGCGTTCCCTTAAGCTCCAAAGCACGTAAGGTAACAGTCTGTGCCATCCCCTCGGGTTTTCTTCTGCCAGTTTATGAATCATGGTCTTCAGTGTGGCATTGCAGCGCTCCACTAGACCTTGTGACTCAGGATGTGCGACTGGCCCAAAGCGTGGTGAGTACCCCATACGATGCAGAAACTCTTGGGTTAATTTGCTGTTGAAATTCGACCCGTTATCGGACCTAATCGTTTTTGGAAAACCGAAGGTCGTGAAGATTTGCATGTATGCATCACATGTCGCTTTTGCCGTTAATGATTTCAGAGGATAGGCCATCGGCCATCTTGAAAATTGGTCAACTACCACTAAGGCGTAGTTGTACTCGGGTTTTGGGCTTGTGGGGTCTACGTTGGTAACTATAGGCCCTATACAATCTGCCACTAGACAGCCGAATCTGGTCTCGTCGTTGCGAGGGATAGGAGTTATGGGGGCCCGCTGCGCCACTCGCAGCGGCGCATGCCTTTGGCAAATGTCGCAAGATGCACAATATTCCTTCACTATATCCTCCACGTTGGGGAACCAGAAATTCAGTTTGATTCGGTCCTTAGTCGTTTTCAACGCCATATGACCTGCGAACGCAGCGTCATGTGCTAAGTCTAAGACCTTGTCTATTCTTTCTTTAGGTAAACACAGTTGTTTTACAGAATGCCCAGCTATTTTGTCTTTATGAAAGAGCAAATTGTCTTCAAAGAAGAAGTTCTTCGCCCCAATTTTCCCGTGGGCCAAGAATGGTGCTAGTGTCGAACATTGTGCTTGTTCGGCCGCCATCTTGCTTCTGCCTACTATTGTGTCTTCCTTGGGTGGGGGTGGTATCTCAGGATTGAAGAACTGCTCTTCAGTATCCGTTTCTTCGGGACTGATTTCTCCTACACTCTCACTGTCTGCCTGAGCGACCGTGAAGTAATCTTCGCCTATCAGCGCCCTAAGTCCCTCTACCTCCTCCCCTCTCTCCTCTTCCTCACTCGTCTCAGTCCTTGCGACCGCCTGCGCTTCTGAAATTTGGTCTATTTCAGGAGCGCTGGCCGCGTGACTCGAATACAACGCTGTCTCGCGCAGCAAGTCGGCTGTAGTGGGCGTGATAATTAACGGTTCATTAAGGTCTTTAATGAGTGCCGCCCATATCCGAACATCAGGGGCGTAATTTACCTCCCCCTCCCTGTCCTCGCCGGCCTGAGACCCCTTTAGTCTCAGCCGCACCACGTCCACAATCATTGATTGCCCGTTCAGCCCCTTCACCTCTATCTGCTTGACCACAGGTAGGTTGAGCGGCCTGATTAGTTCTGCTCGCGCACAATTGTATTCGGCCCCGCTATCTATTAGAGACGATGTCACAGGGAGCCCCGTAATATACACTTTCATGTACTCTCTTACATAAGTCTCCTCCACGTCAATGCAATCCGGGTTTGTCGGCAATGCATGCTGTTCTATCTCTTGTATCAATGGCGGCCCGTCTTGTCGCGTCTCGCTTTGTCTGTCTGCCTGTCTGTCTTGAGCTCTGGTCACGGTTGGCTGGACCGCACACGCGCTCACCTGCTTGCTTTTAGTTTGTTTGTTCTTCGAACACAGTTTAGCTCTGTGGTCTGGAGAAAAGCATAGGAAACAAAGGCCACGCTTTCTAATCTCGTCGGGGGTTGGACGTCCGTCTGTCCTGTTATTTGTCTGTGTCCCTCCCGGTCGGTCAGTCCACGTGTCCGTCTGTTTAGCTGTCGTCTGAGGAGGTGCTGGCGCTTTCGCGTAGCGTGCCTCCGTCTTACCCGTGCCTAGACTATGCTTCGTATAGTCATTTTCCCAAGGGTGTGTAGCGACATAAGTGTCAGCCGCTTCGGCTAACTCTTTGTGCCCTAACCACTTCTGCTGCTCTTGACTGAGGATGAAATTCAAACATCCTCTGGGCAACATTTCTTTCATCTTATCTGCAATCAAGAGGCTTGTAACCTCATCAAATGTCATTGCCTTGCGATCTTGCAGATAGTAAGAAAGTAAATTATGCAGTCTCGAAGCTAATGTTGTGTATGATTCATCTACCGCCTTTTTTGCGTTCATGAATCGCTCTCGTAAAGAGACTGCGCTCACTTTGAACTCTTTCAACAAGAAGGTTTTTAGCTTCCCGTAATTATCAAGCTCCTCTTGTGTGAGTCTGGCCGTCAATGCTCTGGCCTGATTATCTAGACAGGTCAAGAGTAATCTGCTTCGAAGGTCGTCCGGGACAGCGCAAGAGTCGAATAACCTTTCGCAGTGCACAAAGAAACCCGGGATTTGCGCATGGTCGCTGGGGAATCTCGGTAAGAGTCCTCGCAAGCTTTCACTATACGTTTTCATTCGTCCTACGACCGAATGCCTCAAGTTATAGTCCCTTTCGTCTCTGAGTCTCCTCTCTGCGTCCCTTTCCTCTCGGCCTTCCTTCTCTCTCTTCTCTGCCTCCTCCTTTTCTTCTCTCCTCCGCTTCTCCTCCTGAAGCCTGAGCTTCTCAGCCTCCTCTTTCTCTTCTCTTCGCTGTCTTTCCTCTTTCTCTTCTCTTCTCCTCTCTTTCTCTTCCTCTCTTCTCTCTTTCTCTTCCTCTCTTCTCTCTCTTCTCTCCGCTTCCTCTCTCGCTTCTTTTCTCAGTCTTTCTTCTTTCTCTTCTCTTCTCCTCTCTTTCTCTTCCTCTCTTCTCTCTCTTCTCTCCGCTTCCTCTCTCAGCCTTGCGGCTTCCTCTCTCTCGTATTTTAAGCGTTTTAATTCGTATACCTGCGTTTGCGCTGCCGAGTCGATACTGCTTTCTATGCTACCCGTGCTTACTTCCTCACTTACTTCTGGCGGGGTTTCCCGTCCAGACACAATTATTTCAGCACTCGCCTCTTGGAGTTGGCCCGTACTCATGGAACCCAATTCCTCCTCTCCTAGTCCCATCTTTATCAGATATGCGACTAGTCTGTGACGGGGCATGTTCTGCACCCTCACTCTTTTCCCTACCGACAACTTATCCATCTCCCAACAGTCCGCTCACTAATAGAAAAAAGATAAGTAAGTTAGAGGAGAGTCACCGTTGGTCAGAAATCAAAGAAAACAACGTCCTAAAATTCTACCGCAAATACAACAAGAACAGAACTGAGCAAAAGGAGCTACGCAAAAGCCTCGGCTATTCGCACACCAATCCTCATCCAGACCTCAACCGCAACCTCACAGATTACCACGACTACCAGTAAGGACTTACCCTCTGATACGTCGAGCGTGTTCCGTCTTTTGGTATCTTGGCTGATCCGCTGTCCTCCGTTGCCACTCCCGTCCGTCGTTGCTAGCGATGGTCGGTCGTCCGTTGGCGCTCTTGTTCCTTTTCCGGTTCCGCTTTTCGTCGTGACGTCTTCAGTTGAAAATCCTGTCGACTGCGCCAATGTCGCAATCGGGGGTCGCCCTGTCGATTGTTTGCCGTGTGTTGATGTCGACCCTCGATTGCTTGTTCTTTTACTTGCACTTTTATTTAACGTGCCTAACTTTTCTATAGAAGATTCACGACGAACTTTGTTTCATTAATAAATGAATTTAATTAAAGAAACAAATATATATATATATATATACTAACTCTACGGGAACTTCCACGTAGTATTAAAGCGTTTAGATATTAAACCGGACTATCTCAAATGTTGCTTCGTACAGCCTAACTACAGATCGTTCTTTCGCGTCAGTCTCTGAATCTGACGGACTATACTCTGCCGCCCCGCTGGTCGTTCCTCCCGATGTTGATCGCTCGACCGATGTTCACACGTCGCGTTCGTCAGCAGTACAAGTCCCGTGTTCTCCGTTCCCTTCTGTTAAGTAGGAACTCCAGCGTGCATCAGTCAGCCCCCCTCCCCACGTCAAGCTATCGTCAATTAGTGTCAGATTGCTCCTCGATACGCGGGTCGTCGCTCGCCTGCAGCGCGGGCGGTGTCTGGTTACACCATAGCCGCGAGGTGTCCTATTACACCTTGGCTGTGTGGTGTCCGATTACACCTGGGCCTCGCGGCCTTCATTGTTGCCCAAGTGGAGGCTGGCTTTCGTCCGTCATCATCCTATCTCGACCAGCAACGACGCTTACATCATAATGATGATGCCATCTCGTCGTTGTTGTCGATCTCCTCACGCGACAATCAGTTACCACTTACCACTCTTGGAAAATGCCCGACATCTCAGACTTCAAAGCTGACATCATTACCTCATCTCTATGTTTGTGCCTAGCACAGACAGCTACCGAACTCACCGTCCAGTTACATTCAACTGTATCTGAATTCCTAGATAAACAGATTCCTGCTAAGTCAAAGTGGGTGGCCGCACGCCATTCCCAGCCCTGTATACAACTCCGGAATTGCCGCTGCCATAAGGCTTTGCTGCCGGCTTGAGAAGTATTGGCGACGCCCCCCTTTACCTTTCCATCTTCTTAAATTCAGGCGCCAGTGTCGTGTTTTACCGTAAACTTCTCTCAACAGTCAAGTGCTCGCACTTGTCTCGTCTGGTCTCTGAAGCGCCTTCAAAGTTATTAGGGAAAGCGGTGAATAAAATCCCACAACGTGACAAATGCAATATATTATCTAAGTTTGTTCACACAAATACAATCTATTACCTATAGCTCTCCGTCACACGTTTCCCTTTGCGCAGGTTCCTTAAAATTCTTTTCTGACAAGGTTTCGATTACATGTATAAGGCTTCAGTTTTCTAACGTTAATTCATTTGATGGCCTCTCATAATTCTAAAGCTCATCTGTCGTTTCTCAGCCTATTCTCTCCAACAACTGAAAATCGTAATTTCTTTAGTTTCTCACCTCCTTGTAAACAGTTTGCCTTCGACGTCACTTCTACTATACCCATCTAAAAGAATGGTTTGATGTCTTGGGCCAAAACGTCACATCCATTGTCAACTTCTTCCTCGTCAGTTAACTGATTCCAAGGTTTATCCTCTTATTAAAAAGTCATCTTTCGCTCTTGATGATCTATCAAATTATTGCCCATCTCTACCCTTACTTTCATGTCCACAATCTTGGAAAAGGTAGCTTTCACCTCTCGTCCCACAACGTGTAACCTCCTTTCCCCTCCTACTGCAAATGCCATCCTCTGAAACTACACTATACTTATACCTTTCACAAAAAACACAATCAGCTCCCTTGAATGAAGAAAAGTAATAGTTCTGAGTTTCTTGGACTTATTTGCTGAGTTTGATACTGTTGATCATAATATATACTTCAGTGACTTCACCGCCTCCAACTCTATCAATTCTGGCTCTGAATTGGTTCGCATCTTACCTGCATCCCTGTACTCAATCAATTCATAAAAATCAACACACTTTTGCGTCCGTTGTCTTGGATTGCGTTGTACCACAAGGTTCTGTACTGGACTCGGTCCTGTTTACCTTATATACCACTCTGTTTGACTCCCTACTTAACGATAGCGCTCTTGACTACCACTTCTATGCTGACGATATGCAGCCATTCCTTTCTTTTGATAATTCAAAGTCTTGACCTTCTCTTCAAATGATAGCTACTGTTTTTGGCAATGTGCAGTCTTGGACGGTCAGTAACAAATTTCTTCTGAATCCTGCTAAGACTGAATTTCTACTTCTAAGGAAAAGTAACAACTGCAAAAATTTGCTGGCTTGAGCCTGTTCAGCTGAGTGGCTTACTTCTTTACAACATCGACTGTGTACACAGTTAGCGCATGATGTTTGACTACATCATGTCATTTGAAAATTGTGTTCGGGCATTGTGCAGATCAGCTCAATTTCACATATGGAATCTTCGTATAATCAGAGCTTTTTTGCCCCCATACTATTTTAAACCAGTGGCTAATGCTAAGGTTTCTAGCAGACTTGATAACTGTAACTCACTTCTCATTTATGTGAATAAAGGAAATAGGCACAAACTACAACTAGTTAAGCTTGCCATGGCCAAAACAAAGGCCTTTAACTTTAAGAATATTACGTCCATGCTGCATTCACTGCACTGGCTGCCCATTGAACAAAGAATCAATTCAAAATCTGCCTTGCAATTCACAAAGTACTACATTTTAGCCAACCGACTTATATCTATTCCATGCTCACCCCTCATACAAAGAGATATTGCACTCAATCTTTGGATGTTGTGACTCTTGATACAACAAAACAGTGTTGGGCTTTCTGGCTTTCTGGATGGTTGGTCCGAAGCTTTGGAGTTCGATGTCCAATTCAGTTCGTACCGTCAATTCTTCTGTGTCATTCAGGTCTAAGACTTAAGATTCACCTCTTTCAATATGCTTACCTATTACCCACCGCTTCCGGTTGATGTGATTTATCGGATTTTGAACATAAATTAAAATTTAAGAAAACCAAAATGGGAGAGGTGACAATTATTCCAGTCCGGGGAGATTTTGGTTGGAGGACATTTTATATCGTGACACCGGAAGTACACCAACCTGATCCAATCCGACTCGAACCGATCCAATGCTTCCAGTCGGATAGGACTTGTAGTCGGGTCAGTATACTGCCGTCTTTGCTGCTAACTGTAAACAGAGAGACGCCTTTCATTATCTGGGAGAGACTATCGCCTGACATGATTTTAACAACAGCTCCTGCGAAATAAAGAAAACAATAAGGATTGCTCGAACAAAAGCCGAAAGGGAGTACAAGTTTTAAGAAGATGGACGGAAGACTGAGACAAATTGGGTGATGGAAAGGTGTTCGAAGCACCGGTAGAAACGTGTTTGGATGATGGAAGGAGCTCTTGACTTGCAGAATTCCAGAAGCCCAGAGTGCAGTTTTCTTTGTTTAAATGTCAGGGTGTAGTCTATAAACGAACTCCAACTTACCGGAAACGAACGGGAAACTCGCTGCACGACTTGTTTACGGCGAGATCAAAAGAGATTTGTTGCCGGCAAGATCAAACAGGTTGTTGTCATCGACTTAGATCCGAAAACCTTTAGCCACCCAGAAGCCACAGCCTTATGTCAACATTTCTAGGTGACTAAAGTACAATAGACTTTGATTGTAAATAAAGATTTTCTAGTGCTCCATCAAGGGAAGCTCGGGACAGGCACCATACAGTTCACACAGAACGACCCGTTTGAATCCCGTCTCGTTATTATTAAGACTATGCCACGCCTAGAACTTCGTTCAACTTGAAGTTGCTTTATGGGAAAGTCAAGTTCGATTGTGTGTTCTGTTACTCATGTGGCACTTATGATGAAAGTAAGATCAGTTCGAGGTTGGGGGTTCAAATCACCGTCTGGGCAGAAAATTTGTTTCGCGATTTCTGTTCCACCTGCGCCCCCTAGCCAACTCAGCTGTAATGAGTACACTGACCGTACACTATCGGTGGGACGATGAGACGGTGAGGGAGAGGACTGCTCACACACCGTCGTATGCCGAGGCTAAGAAAATGAAGTCGCTAATACTTCATACTCATGGCTGCCTCCCAGGCTAGCTTAAGGGACTGCTCTTCTTTTGGATACATATGTTTCTACATAAATATACATATATACGTAAATATATGAGTATATATGCAGGCCTATGTATTTGTTATTTATATTATACATAAATATTGTTTACACGTATGATAAAAATGACATCCACTTCGCAGATGACAATAACGGTTATCTACTATTCACTTTCTTACTTACTTTAAGTACTCAGGTACTTACTTATTTCTTACTCGAACTGTTTAGTAGTATTATGTTACACCTCTATGTTCATATTACATGGAGTGCATCTGTTCTCCACTTAAGACAAAATTAATGATGGGACAGTTCGGAATTTGAAGCGAACTGATCTTCAATTCTGACAGAATGTTAGTTCACAAGCCACTTTGTACTACCTCTATGTATATACACACATTGTATCTGTATACATGTATATACATGTGTATGTATTTGCATGTATATGGATATATTCTTCAAGCGCAGTCTCTGAATCTCAGCAGGTCCCATATGTTTCCTCTCAGTCGTATAGATCTGTTGGTTGTCATGTCTGCACTATAGTCGCTAGATGTCAGCACTGTAAGCATTCATCTGCGTTTCTCTTTCGGCCGCAGGGCAACGAGCTGTACTTTGAGAAGGTAACCGAATCGGACACTGGAATCTACACGTGCTACCTGGACAACTTCGTTCAACCTGTCGTCTCCTACAAATTTTCATTGATGGTCGAAGGTAACCTCTGATCTCTGACCTATGACCTCTGTATTTATGAATGTGTATATGCGTGAGTGCATGCATGTATGCATGTATACACGTACGTGCATGTACGTGGAGCAGAAATCTGGCCAATGACGGTGGCAAACAATGAGTCTGGAGACAGCATATAATCGTAATCGTAATTGTAAACTCCAAATTTCTAAGCGCTACTCTAAAACTAAGCGCAAAGCACTAGCTTACTCACGAGCCCTGCGTCGCATCATAGCCTAGATGTTTGTGGAACATTTTACACAGATCATGGCGTGATAAAATGTAGAATAAGCACGAACAAAGGACACGACGTGTAAGTGGGAGTATAGGCCTATAGAATATCATCAAAACGCGAAGACTGGAGTGGATGGAGATGTCGTTTTTATGAATAAAGGTAGAAGAGGTGAAGAACAAGTGGTGAATTTTACCCATGAGTGGAAAACTAGAAGAGTAAGAGCGAGTAAACTGGCCGGAGACCTTCAGAGATTATTCGAGACGCCTGGAGATGTCGGGGATGAGGCAAAGAGACTGGCGATAAACAGGGATGAGTGAAGAACCTGCGTTGCCTAAGTGCATGTAATATAATATATGAAGAGTTTATGTCAGAGGAGTCAAGTGCTGTACAAGTGGCGCCGCTGGCGATTGAGTTACGGACGTTACTCGTGAGCATGGTGCTCTAATCTGGTCAAAATTATCGTAATCCTGTCTCAATTGTTTTGGGATCAATTAGGCTTTCTGCCACTTATATATTTCCAGTTGTATCGCCCTCTAGGCAAATTGATTTGCAAGATGACTAATGATGTTCCGTACATGAAATTATAACTCATTTGTGTAGGTAATTAACGCAAATATTACAATATTTTGTGGTGACAGAAATCATGGCAAGTTTAGCGCCTAAACGAATGAGGAAAAGGTTCGACTCCTGCTGTCTGTAGAAGTTTTCTTCCTGCATGTGATAGTGCATATAATGTGCATAGTTGTTGGGTTAATTGCAGACAATCCGTGGTACGTTGACGGTTCCAAGATGCGCTTTGACAGTTCGCACTGGTACCCACAGGACAGTCCTGATCCGAAGCCAGCGCGGGGCAAGTCCTACCTTCTGCTCTGCGAGACAAGAGGATCACCGAAGCCACTGCCCCACATCACGTGGTACAGAGACGGAAAACCACTTCGCAATAACAGACACTTCTACATCATTGTTAGTTTTGATCTGATGGCATTAAAAATATTCATCCATTCGTCTGCATGATCTTCCATCTTCCAATTTGAACATTCCTGCTCGCATTCGTCAATGCATGAATTAATACCAGTTAATTGATGATTTGATACTATAGCCCATTGATCAGTGTTTAATCTAGTCCCCCTCTTCTGAGGGGGGAAAATAGGTTTGTCGGGGGGGGGACCAACAAAGGCGACCTTTTGGAAATTTTCATCCGTGTTTCAGCGTCCAAACTTTTTCCGGGAATTTCATAACTTTTTGGGGGAATTTCAGAACTTTTTCCGGAATTTCATCTTCAAAAAAAGTTGATGACCTTTTTTTTAAACATCGACCTTTTTTTCAGTAATTCTTCTCAAAAACTGTAATACATCTCATTGTACTCTTTTATTCTTGCATTACTCTCTCTCACCATGTGTCCTGGGGGGAAATTTCCTCTGAAAAACGGTGTCTCCATGTAATATTGCTGGCCTCTGGGGGGAGGAAAACATAAATCCTGGGGGGATTTCACCCCAAAAGGTGTCTCCATCATTTCATCCATCCGTCCATCCTTCTGTCCGTCTGTCCATCCTTGTCTCTATCAATCCATCCAGTTGATAATTGAAATCAGAAGAGCTTTTAAAATCATAGATTAGTCCTTACTCTGTGCATTTACTATGAAGAGGGGATATTATATAGTTGTATATTTCATATTTTCCGATTTAATTGCATTTAATCACCTGCTACACTATTATCTTAAATGAATTGTAGCCATGTGAAGTTTACCATAATTTTATCTTTAGTTTACAATGTAGGCCTACTGTTAACGATGTGTACAACTTTTCGTAGCATTTAATGTTAATTTATAGGCTTATATTTTATCTCAATTATTTATTACTCGTATCAAGTTGGAGATTCATGATCTGAGAAGTGGACGAATGTGAGCCAAGGACAGAGTTGGGCAAAGGCAGAAACAAATGACTGAGTTTGCTTTGTGACTGACCCTAAAAGGCGCTATATTAAGCGTCTAGGTACATACATACATACATAAATTGACAAAATAATGATGCCATTGTTCATAACTAATTTGCGATTCGGGCAAATCGTGGTAGCTGCAGGGTTTCATGTTTACAGGTCACTACAACCGACAAAAATCCAATCTGATCAGAACTGGAGCTTCTATAGCGCCGTCATCTAAACACACAAGGATCAGCTAATGGTCATTTCCGGTCAAACCATATTCCACTTTGGACAGTTGAGATCAAGACGTCCTAACTCATCATAAACTAAATCTTATAAAAATGGTAAACACTGATCAATCAGCAACAGATCGGGTTTCAGTTGGAACTTGAAGGACTCAGCATTTGTAAAACGAACTGTAAAAACATACAGCAACTGAGAGCTCAGTATGCCTATAAGAAAATCTACCTAATGGTGAACCGACAATGTATTGTGTCATCTAGTAAAAAATCCAACGCGTCTCGCTTTTAACAATAGCCTTTGTCTTTGTCTGCTCCTTTGACCAGGAGGACAGCCCTGAGTGGAGGCCGAGCTACACTTCATCCACACTCGTCATCATGAGATTCATGACCGATTTCCAGGGCAACTACACGTGCGTCGCATCGAACGCGTTCCGTATGAAAAAACAGACTTTCCAGTTAACCAGTAAGCCATTATGTTGTCGGAATAGATTAGTGTAGCTATATGTTAGATGTAGGCCTATATTAGATAATTGTTTGGATGTTGTGAGGGGCCCTGTCATAGGCGCCAACTTCTTGGGAGCCTTGGGTGCGAATGTACCCAGAGAGAAAGCTCAGTGTGTGCCTGGCACCCAGAAGAATTCGGACCTTAAATTCAAATTTTTTACAGCTAAGTAATCTCACAACTTGAGAAGTACAACTACAACACAAATACCTAACATTGCATGATCTTACAGTCACAGCCCGTACATAAATACATTATTTATTTATTTATTTATTTATTTATTTATTTATTTATTATTTAAAAAATAAATAATAACACTGGAACGTCGTCACCGATTGCCAGTACTTTTTCTAACCTCGTAACCTTTGACAAGAAAACAATTTTCTTTATCCGAAATCCGGTAGAACTTACCTACCTGAGCATAGTGGGAAGGGGGAAGAGAAGGGGAGGGATGACCCAGGCACCCAGAGACAAAAGCAAAAGTTGGCGCCTATGGGCCCTGTTGCTGCTTGTTCAGAGCCCAGAACCGGCTAATGAGGATTATAAAGCGATAATGCGAAAAGACTTTTATGTATTTATTGCTTGACTTTGTGTAACTTTGGCCGAAGTTTGGCGCATATCTCTGTAATAATTGTTGTTGCTTTTGGGTTCGACGTGACCGAGTCATAAAAGACTGATCATAACTAAACCGATTATAACTAATAAACGGCTGGTCGTAACTAATGGAGAATCCCTAACGACAGGAAAGACATCCGGTCGTAAAAGAGATTTCATGATTCTCCTAGAGCCAATTTACCGTCGTCGTCTTCCGATGGTAAACTCGTGAGAAGACGTTGAACTATCGCTTTTATGCTGTCAAATGTGATGTCAATCTGTTGAAAGAGACTCTCTTCGTCAGGTGCATGCTCTGCCCTTGGCTATACGTTCGTGACACAACCGAGGACGCTTTCTCCCATAGTCTTTGTTGTATCCGTCAGAAATCACGCCAAAGTTCCACAACACTAACCACAGCTGTCCAATTATTTTCTACCTTTCTCTCAGTCCTTCCTAAAGAGATTCCTCGGTCAATCACCGTCGTTTCTGATCCGTAAAGAACTGCCAGTGTTTTTAGAGCAAATCTTTTCTCTTGGCAAAATGCCAACTTGTTAAATTCTAGTCTTTACCATCCTACCTGACTGTTTTGCCTCTTGCGTGTTTCACGTTCTGCTTCAGATCATCGCCATATTAGGTGCTTTTCTCAAGCCGGTCTCTGCTTATCTGTACTATAAATAGAAAAAAGCATGCAGATGCTAGTGTAGCTAAAACGATAATTAGCGTTAGCGAACGAAGGTGGTTGGCACTTGGCTGTAGTTCACAACTGTTTTTATCTTACTGAACAATGTAGGCCTGTCTCTTCCAGCCTCTATGCAGACAACTTAAAATTGTTCTGAGAATTTAGAGTATGCATACAATAATAGACAACTTCTCATGCTGTTCTCTTCTTATCTGTGCTACAGATAGAAAAAAATCATGCGCACCATAATCTGGCTAGTTAACGGTCACCTGTTTACACCTGCCTTTTTATATGCTTGATTAGCTGAACAGTTGCCTGATGAGAAGACGACAACTACAGCAGCAGCAGCAGCCACTGTTCCACCGAAGGGTGCATCAAGCGCCGTAGGAGGAAAAGCTGTTCTCAACAACAACGTCATATCCGTCGGCGATTCGAAGAAGGCGAAATCGGAAGAGAAGACCAACATCAAGACCCTAGAAGAACGCAAGGCCCAGCTGGATCCTTCGAGATCGCCCAATGTGACGCCGTCACCAAGGGGTGGTGGCAAGAACGCCCGATCGAAGACTCAGAGTCCTCGAGGAGTGGCGCCAAACGACGACGAAGACATGGCCGCCGGCGAAAGCGGAAACGGAAATACGAGAAACGCTTACGAAGACTGAGACGACCTCGTCTAATCGAAATCGGCGCAAACCTTGAATATATGTATAGTACAGTTATTGTTGTAATTGTTTTTGTTTTGTTGTTTCGCCACAGCAATGCTGTTTTATAGCGTTACTTACCGTCTTATTATTTGATGACAATTCGGACTTAACGGTCTGGCGACTGGACTGCAGTAAGCAGACGATATAAGATGACGTTGATGAACATTGTGACGTCAGATGAGACGTATGATTATGTCAGACTATATAGAATGACGTCAAGTGGAAGATGATGTCATGTGATAAACGATGACGTCAGGAGATACTCGGATACATTAAGAGATACGCGATGACATCAGCGAAACCTGATGACGTCATTTAACACACGATGACATCAGCTAACGGTTATTATGATCTTTTAAAATAAACGATGAAATTAAAGAGTTACATGACATTGTCACGTATTATTAGCATATACGCGTCAGATGTTGTTACATTGCTTTGCTTTCTTACTGTCAATGGCTTGAGAATTGCCGCGCAATAAATAATTTACTGCTTGTAAAACCGCGACGTAGAAGGAGAGCCGTTTTAACATTGCACTGAAATGATCACATTTAAATCATCCCAGTTTTTTACTCGGTCTATTGCTTAGATAAAAATTGATGTCTGCAGGACACGTAGCTTTTGATTACAAAATGCGCGAGATTTTTACATTAATTACAATTAATTAATTAATTTTGTATTAATTACAATCTAAACTACATGATATTTGTTGTTACGTCGAAAGCACAGGCAACTATTCTGGCAGGAACGTTCGTTGAGGCCATATTGTACCCGTAGCTGGACACCATTGGCGACCCGTGGCATCATGTAGGTCGGCAGTGTGTCTTACGATCGTGGTTGTATGGGTAGATGTTACATAGACACTTTTGAGTGTATACTGTATACGATGATTTATGACGCTTTTTCTAAATCAGTAACACGGATGTAATTATACATGTGTTCGAGGATGTTTTGTTGGCCGAGACACATCACATGCTACTGTAAAGTAAAACCATGTAGACTATAGACTGACGAAACCCAGATTTGCAGTTAGTTATTCAGCTGCTGGACGGAGTCTTATAATATAGCCTATAATAAGCTTATATATGATCGGGTGGGCGCAGCATGTAGGCGTATGCACACAAAGCGATTTATGAAAGCGAACATTGATCGATGCGTCTTGCATTCGTAGCATGGCGTTATAGAAGTTCATGGCTAGTTGTTACCACTTAAGAATGTAGGCATCACAGTTAGAATACTTCAAAAATTTCGAGGCCATGTAGAATAATACTCGAATGTTTGAAACGTACGTTTCAGTAAAGCACACAACGACACCACAAGGTTGAATACAACTTATGTAGGCCCTATCCTACTCTCGATTAAGGAACTGTGTTAAGGTAACACTGAATGACAGAAAGAATCAGTGGCGAATCCAGAAGTGTACAGGGAGGATAGTCTAAGGCTCTAAGCAAAGCCCCATGCAGTGCGGTCCAGCGAAAAAGCTTCATGAAAGCTGAAAGCATTACAAATTACTGTTTCGTAAAGTTAGGCCTAAACAGTTTAGAAATTAGAACAGAGTCACATGCTCCAAAGCTTAACATGTTCCAGATTTATTTGAGTTAAGTAGGCGTCAAGTTTCGTTAAGTTTAGTGTATCTGATAAACGGAGTTTCGTCTGCTTATTGGAAGCCTATATTGTATGGACACCGTCCGTGAAATAGCGTAAAATATGTTTTAAGTTGTTTAGGTATACGCCTATATTTTGCTTCGATCTATTGGGATTTAGGGCATACGTCATTTGATGTTAGAGGCACACTATCTTTAGTTTAATTCTGCAGTTAAATTGTAAATATAATATTATGCGAAGGCTGATCAGAAGCGCTCAACAAAAGAAAATAAATTGTCATTGTCTAATTCAACCATTGTACTATAGGGCTTACCATTGTATGCATATTACACGTTTTCTATAGTGACGGTATAGCCTCGGTGTGGGTCATTTTTATGTGTTCATCCAAACGGAATCCTTCAACAGCAAGAGGAAAATAGTCGACATATTATAATCGTTACTCGATAAGTAAAATTTAGAATGTTAATAATGCAGATCGTGAGAATGTGTGACATTCACATGTAGGCGATGGGTCATTGTGTTTATGAGGGGTGTGGCGTTTGCGCGATGGCGAGACCATTGATAGCAGTCGACAATTGGAGGTGACAGAGAGTAGAGAGGCTCTGAGTATACAGCATAGCCTAGTGCGAGTTAACAGTTTGTTAGATTCACGTGACTATGCGTGAACTATAATTATGTAAACAACTTTTGAGACTGTATCACTGGATTAATCGTTTTATTTAATAATAAAGTAGAAAACTTAGGGCTTTGTGTCTTTTTGAGTTGCGCTACGCTACAAGGGGGAGGGGCGAATCGACAGCACGATCGTGTGCCTCGGAGAAAAGTAGAGCGAAACAGATCATAATTAATGCGATGTTCCATATTTATTTTACGCAGTCTGTAACAGCCTACTGTGACCATAATTATGTGTCTTATAACCTCACTGAATTCACAGTGTTACCATTCATCTATCCCCACTCCCTGCGAACACTTGTAGACTAAAACTGTTGGGTATCAAAGTAGGCCTACGTTTAATCTGTTTTGTAATTGCTGAGAGTCCCCGAATAACGAAGCACACAACGCAGTAGAGACATTCGAAGGCGAAGGCAAACCAAACGACAGGCGCAGCTGTAAACGAAATGTGTAAAATCGCAGCTAATAGAATGAGCTCTGGCTGTAAATTAACACAATTAGCTTTCTCTTCACCTCGAGCATGCTCTTAGCGATCAGTTTTTATATCGGCCGAGAATTTAGAATAAAGATTTAGTGGACTGATAAACTAAAACAGAACCACAGAAGGTGTAACTAGGCCTACAGGTAACCTTGAAAGTGGTTTTAATATATTGGATATATCGTACATACTGCAGCTGCTCTCAACCTACGCCTAAGACGTCGTATATAGGCGCCTCTATAGGCAGTATGAGAGTTGTAGAAAAAGACTGGGGGGGGGTTAGACTTTGATTTATGTGGAGTTGGGGTGTGCAATGAAGGCTTAACTGCTTGCCATCGGCGGCTGCTGCTGCGGTTCGAGAGATCTCCCGGGTCGTGGGGAATTTGGAGGCCTGGATGTCCTCAAACCGTCTACGGTTAAACCCGGCAAAAACCCAATATATCTGGTTTGGTACGCGCCAACAGCTTGCAAAAATTAACCTTGAGGCTCTGTCACTTGAATTCCCCTGGGTTTCCTTTGCCTCCTCAGTACGGGATCTTGGTGTAATTCTGGATCAAGAGCTCACATTCATGCGACATATTAATTTGCTTTGCCGGGACTGTTATTATCAACTTCGTCAGTTAAGGGTAGTCTCCCGCACTCTGACGCAGGCGGCTGCTTCCACCCTTGTCCATGCGTTTGTGGTTTCCCGTCTGGACTACTGTAGCGCCCTTTACGCTGGTCTCCCAGCTGCCCGTCTTAGGTGCTTGGACCGGGTTTTGCGTGCAGCCGCACGTCTCATTGGTCGCATCCCCAGATTTGGCCAGGTTTCTCTTAATATGCGGGATGTTCTGCACTGGCTCCCTTTCCAGCTGCGCATTGCCTACAGGGTCTCTGCACTAGTCAGGCGTTGTCTGCAGGGACTTGCCCCCTCATACCTGCGGGAATTGTGTCGCCCTACCTCGGGGGTTTTGCGGCGATCTGCTATTCGCTCGGCTGACCAGGCCGAGCTCTTGGTCCCTCGCACGCGGACAGCCATTATGCAGCGCCGTTCTTTTTCGGTCGCTGGCCCCGCAACCTGGAATGGCCTTCCTGTTGCACTCCGCTTGGTTCCTACGACTCACACTACCTTGTTTCTTACAAACTTGAAAACTACTCTCTTTAGCCGTGGTTGGACTAGGAGCGCTCCTGAGTAGATCACCTTGAAGGGGCGCTATATAAAAGCTCCTTAATAATAACAATAATAATTAACTATGGGGTCCTAAGAAAGATTAGAGGGGTTGAACCCCCCAACCCCCGACAATTCTCACCCTGCCTCTAGGCTATAAAGGCACAGAGCGATTACTATGGGTGAATCGGCGTCACAACGGTGTGCCAGATAGCATCTGATTGCAGTTTATATAATACTCGAGGCATAGCACGCGAGTCCTACAGATAGAATTGAAAACAGATTCCTATTCACCATAGAATAATATGTATTCATGCTCTGTACATTATATATACTGCATGTACATATCCATATGTAGGCCTATAATTATATTATGTGCTAGTGTGTAATTTTGTAGGTATATACGGCTTCTGAACTGCGACACTGAACCGTGACTGCCTTGCAGTTGACAGAGCCATATTTGCGTACAAGTATAACATTGCTTGAGTGTATTATAACTGTAGCCTATGCGAGCAGCCTGTATGCATGTTATGTAGATCCTCTGGCACACAGTTCTCACAAAACCCATGCGGTATATATCATACGTGTCGTCGTAAAATGGGTTATGGACGTATACCTGGATACTCAAACGCATACGTCTAACTACCCATACACGTGCATAAAACCCAAGGGCCAATCTATGCGCATACATGCGTAGAGACGCCGCACCGCTGTGAACCGGCTTCCGACTGTAACGTTGTTGATGAGACCGGTTGGAACTGCTTCCAGCAGAGCCTCTCTTCACCCGGGGTTAGTGTTCGCCTCAAGTGGATTCGTAAAATACCCCACCGGGAGTTTCGAATTATCAAGTCTATCTTCGTTGGCCAGCACGCTGGGTTCTCGGCCTAAATTCCGTCCGCCTGAAACGAGATCCTCGACGCATAGATTTGTGACGACAGATGCCATTCGTTCAGATATTTATAGGCCTAGCATTTAATTGCATTGTTTAGAAGAGACCTTTGTACTCGTAAAGACAGATTTAGAGCGGCGAGAGTATCGACGAAGGCGCCTGATGTGTATATGTGTATGAGAGGTCAAAGTCTCTATCCGGGATTATCCAACAAACTATAATAGTCTGAAGAGAAGTGGAACTATTTACACCTGAGCAGCGACAGTCGATGTTTAGCCGACCGTTGGTCCTTTCCGTCTGCGAAATGAGCTTTGAATCCTGAGCCTTGTAGTCTTGTAAAGGAAAGAGGTAAGCCTATGCTGTTTGTATATCGACCCATTGTGTTATATAGCCTACGTACTGCAATGTATGGTTACGTCGTGTAACATGCATGGTCTTATACCACTCTGTTGTCTTCGTGATATTGACATATAACCCCTATCGACTTTTGTATAAGACGAGCAATACCTTAGACTAGCCCCCCCCCCCCAGAGCTAGCCAAGGGAATGGAGTGTTAGCGACTTCAGTTTCCTTAGCTTCGACATACGAGGGTGGGTGGTCAGCCCTCTCCCTCGTCGCCTGATCTCTCCACTAACATTGTACGATCAGCGTAATTATTATAGCCGAGTTGGCTGGTAAACGGACACTTACCCCCCTGGACATATTCCCCCGGACATATTCCCCCCGGACAGTTACCCCCCGGACAATTTCCCCCCATACTAGGACATTCCCCCCCAGTGCAACATACACAAAGCTTTCTGTTTTAATGATCAAAACATACATACATACATACATACGTACATAGATAAATGTATACATGTATACATACATGCATACATGCATACATGCATGCATACATGCTTACATACATGCATACATACATGCATGCATACATGCTTACATACATGCATACATACATGCATGCATACATATGTACATACATACTTACATACATACTTACTTACATGCATGCATACATACATATATACATACATACTTACATACATACTTACATGCATGCATACATACATATATACATACATACTTACATACATACTTACATGCATGCATACATATATGCATACATACATATATACATACATACTTACATACATGCATACATACATATATACATACATACTAACATACATAGATGCATATATACACATATACATACTTACATACATACATACATAAATCCACAGAGGGGGAATTTGTCCGGGGGAAAAATGACCTACCTAAAATCGGGGGGGGGGAAATTGTCCGGGGGGGGGTAAATTGTCCGGGGGGAGTATGTCCGGGGGGAATATGTCCAGGGGGGTAACTGTCCGGCATTCGAGTTCGCTATAGGCCCGCAGGTGTAGAAATCTCTAAAAACATTTCTGCCCTTTCTGGTCGGGATTTGAACTGCTTCCAGCATGCTAATCAGTAGAATACCGTGAAAAGTAACAACTAACACGATCTTGGATACCAACAGAGGTAATAATTATAGTCTGCAATGTGACATAAGTATATCTTGTAATTGCATTAGGCCTATATTGATTTGTCATTTGTAATATAATTTAATATAATGTCGGCCTAGCTTAACGGATTCTAGTATAAAATAATGCAGCCTTAGAAAAATTGTGAAATTGTTTCTCCACTGATCACCCGAATAACTGTAGTTAAACAGTTGAAATCATGAACTGCAGTTCTGATTCTCTGCCAAGTAAATAGACTTTAAACCTAGATTCGTTTGGATCTCTTGTTGTTATGCCAAGCTGAATACAACTTGTTTTGATGATAACCCAATATTATGCGGCTTGTTGACGAACTGCGACATTGTCCCACTTTCTCATTACTCCACATATCTGGTTGTGTCCTTGTCACCTGACTTTTCTCTCCTTGCCTTCTTGTCTCAAGTTTCCTTGTTTCCTTATCCCTTCGTCTTCTACTCCTTGTTTGTTGTCTTCTTATCTCCTTCTCTTTCTTTCCTGTTTTCTTGACTTCCGTCTTCTTGTTTCCTTGTCCCGTCGTTTTCTTTTCTTCTGTATTATCGACTCCTTGTATTTTGTCCCCTTCTCTCCCTGTCTTGATCCTATCTCCTTTGCTCTTGTCCCTTGCCTGCTCTTCTTGTCACATGTCTTCTTGTCTCCTTGTTTTCTAGTGACATCGTCTCGCTTTCTTCTAATTTATTGACTCCTTCTTTCTTGTCTTTTCTTCGTATCTCCTTTCTTCTTAACAGTGATGGGCACTAAGCTAATCTTGTTTAATTACACAAACTATTTTTCAACTAAAATAAAAACAAGTTTAACTAAAGCTGGCACTGATTTTGGTTAGTTAACTAAACTAACAATAGTTAAACTTTTTCCAACTTTTTACAACTGTTTATGACAAACATTTTCACAGTAACAGAGACTAAGTGGCATGTAATAATGCAGAGCGTCAATGACAATTTCACTAACAGTCTTACTACAGTTCTACCCGAAAATTATTAAAATAGTTGCTAATGCAAACGATGATGCATCATGCAATGCAAATTCACTTGAGTAATAAGCTAGTAGGCCTACTTTTTACGGTCTCATCGTCGGTGCACACCTGACGGAGGAGAGAGGAGAGAGACTTTTTGGTACAACGATGAATTAGTCATTAGGTTCTAATGACTAATTCAGTGGTTTTCAAACTTTTTGGACCAGGAACCATTATTTTTATACGCACGGCTTCCAACTCAAGTATTTAAAAAGTAAAATTTATCACTTAAAATTTAATCAAAATAACACGCCAAGACTGTACTAGCGTTCATTTAAAGGCTAAATTCAAGGCGAGTTCCACAAATTTCTACCAAATCGGACCTTAATTGGTCATATATTTACAGGCTTACTATAAATAGGGCCTAGTGTACGAATTTGAAAACACAGGTTGTTAATGCTCAAACCATGCAATGTTAATCATGAATTAATATTTTCAGAATGATCTCGTTGACAGTGTTCCTTGCAGAAAATAGTTGCGTAGTTGCTGATTTTGTTAGTTAAACTTTTCAGTTAGCAACTAGAAAATATTATTTAAACTTTGGTTTTAACTAAACTATGTTTCTGTAGTTAAACTTCATCCTTAATAATTATTAAAAGTTTAAGTTTAACTAAAAGTTAGCAACTTTTTAGTTAACTATTGCGCCCATCACTGCTTCCTATCTTCTGTCTCCGTGTTTTCTGCTCCATTGCTTTCTTTTTATCCTTGTCTACTGCCTCCTCATTCTCTTTTCCCGTCTTATTGTGTATACTGTTTCCTTCTCTACTTCTCTCATTGTCTCCTTATCCTCTGTCTCCTGTCTCATTGTCTCCCGTGACCACCTGTGTATGCCGATCTTTTTCCTTTCGCTGAGCCTATACTAGACAGCTCACATCGTATGTTCTTCCTAATCACCGTTCAGTGGAGGCCCTTGGCCTTGTACATTTCCCGGCAGTCCGCCCACAGGATATAGCCACCATGGCATATCACTCCCGTCTCCACCATATCATTCCTGTTCTTAAATCACTCCACTGGCTGAAAATCCCTGAGCGCATCCACTTCAAAGTCCTACAGCTAATCTACAATTCATGAACACTACACTACTCCCAGCCAAAGTAGGCCTACCTTCGCGAACTCTACCATCCAGACACGCTTCTCTGCTCGATAATCCTCCAATCTCACTCTCACCTGTCCCCAGTCACCAGGGGCTTCTACACCATAGAAACCTTTGAGCAAATGCTCCATCCAAAAAATAAGGGGGTGGGGAAGATCTGTCAGTGTGTGTGCCACCATTTTTAGGGGGAAGGAAGGGGAAGAGGAAGAAGAGGGGGGAAAGGGGAAGTTGCTCCAATGACTTAGGGGGATAGATGTTCTCCAACCCGTTCCATATTCACACTGCACATCGACTTTGGAACGAACTTTCCCTGAATTCCGCAAATTCTCAGTTCCTCCGACAATATCCCCACCGACCTACCGTCATCTGCATCATGCTCCTCTACTCATCGCCCCACAGGCTTTCTTTCCACTCCAAACTGAAGTCTCACCTCTTCAAGAATTCTTATCCTGATCCTCCGCTTTCCAAGCTTTCTCGTCCTCGAGAAAACCCGCCTAATTAGCAGCCCCTGCCTCCTCCTTCTGGTCTCTCTGGCAACAGGAGTCGTTAATATATATATATATATATATATATATATATATATATATATATATATGTCATGTCATGTCAAACACCGACGTCGCTGCGCGATGGTTGGTCAAATGCATGCATGGACTAGGGTTCTCCACTGGCGCCTGTTGCGTGCAGCAGCGAGAAGATAAGATCCAGAAAGATGGGACCAGGAAAGAATGTTGTCTATCCAGTTAATTCGTGGTCTTCCACGGCGTCGATATCCTTCAACGTGACCCAGCATGATGGCATTTTCTAAGGAATCCTGAGGGAGCCTGATGATATGACCGAAATAGGAGAGTTTGCGAGCCTTGACGGAACCCAAGAGTTCGGGGGAAGTTCTAGCAAGCCGATAAACTTGCTCTGTAGTAAGCTTGAGCGTCAAGGAGATGTGCAAAAGCTTTCGAATGCATTTATTCTCAAAAATTTGAATTTGCAATTCCTCAGCTTTTTTAGCGTCCATGATTCGCAACCATAAGTTGCGACTGACCACACCAGGGATTTCATCAAGCGGAGCTTGGTTTGGGTGCTGATGGATTTGTTTTTCCAGACCTTCGTGAGCCTCACCATGACTGCCATACCCATGGCCAGCCTGGCCTTAATATCGCCTGAACACTTTGCGTCGCTTGAAATGTTGCTACCCAAATATGTAAAGTTATCAACTTGTTTGAGCCCAACGCCTGCAACGAAAACCTCAAGGACCTCATCGGTGTTGGTCATAACTTTCGTCTTTGAAGCATTTATCTTTAAACCGTACTCATCGGCAGCGACTTCGACTCTACTGACGAGCCCCTGAAGTTCCTCTGGTGATGTAGCAATCAAGAGGATGTCATCCGCATATCTAAGATTACTGATGATCCTACCGCCAATTCTTAAACCACCCATAAACCCGTCAAGCGCCTTGCGCATCACTTGTTCCGCCAGGATGTTAAATAGGCAAGGAGCAAGGAGAGATGTTACAACCCTGCCGAACGCCTTTCTTAACACGGAACCGTTCTGACGGCTGCGCGTTGTTGTTTGTAGAGGTTCCTCAACAATTGGACAAGCTGTGGAGGAAAACCCATATCTACACGGTTAGAAATATAGGTTTTCCTACAGTGGTTTTTCTGTAAAAATATACAGAAAAAGGCTGTAAATGACAGATACAGAATCTTTTCTGTAAACTGCCGTCAACGGCGCGGTGTTACTCCAATCAGTCTCCACGCTAAAATCTCGTGACTTAAACCTTGCTCCTCATTGGTCACGTTTCGGGCGCCGTATGCACAAACATTTTGTAGCGCTAGTCTAGCATGCAATATAGCGACTATAAAGTGCAAAATTAATTAATAAAAAGTAATTGAATATTCTGTAATATTTATTATCCAATGTTCTTTACAAATGAAAATAAATGTGAAAAATTACTATAACAAGTTCAAAACTGTCCGAAGAACAGCATTACTTAGAGACGAACGAGGATGTGTGGTCGTTGGTGAATTCGCGGCGTATTTTGACAATGGCCACTGTATGGTCATAAGATGTTTTACCAAGACATTCACCGCAAATGCAAATTTCCAAACTAACACACGCATTGAGACAAAAAAGCCCACATATTATTATAATCAGAATTAAACATATGGACAACTGAAAGGGTATTCAGCTCGTTGACGCACATTATCGAGTTTTAATACCACTCAAACGAGTGACTTCTGTGGCCTATGGGTTTATCATTCGATTTTATGACATGTGTTGGCCGAGTTCCGGGTTCGATAACCAACCTAGAATTTCTCTGGTAAAATAAAACTGTTAGCATTAATAAGCTGGCTGACATTTAATCAATCAATCAATCAATATTCGTTTATTCGTCAACCATTTGTGTATAATTGTGCATTTAAACTGTCATTCAGATTTTTTCACTTATTGTGATTTGTTTTGATAATAATATTTAATATTTAATAAAACTTTTAGCATTAATAAGCTGGCTGACATTTAATCAATCAATCAATCAATATTCGTTTATTCGTCAACCATTTGTGTATAATTGTGCATTTAAACTGTCATTCAGATTTTTTCACTTATTGTGATTTGTTTTGTTAATAATATTTAATATTTAGGGAGTGCTCTCATAGGCGTAATTTTTGGGGGTTTCGAGGGGTACCCGTACCACCACTTTTTGGACTGGGGGTACCGTACCCCCACTTTAAAAATGCCAATCAATATTTTATTATTGGGCCTTCCCAGAGATCAGTCTCTGCCTTGCTTCGTGTACGTAAGAAACTGGTACCCCCACTTTTTAGACCAAAGTTACGCCCTTAGTGCTCTATAGTGTATTCGTTACCATGCTGGGCTGTCAATCGAGAGGTCAGAGTTGGAACTCCTCGCCAGAGGAGAAATTTGGTTTGAGATTTCTGCTCCACCTGCACCCGTTAGCCAACTCAGCTAGAACGAGTAAATTTACCATACAATGTAGGTGGGAAGACAAGATAGCCAGGGTGAGGACTGGCCACCCACCCTCATATGCTGAGGCTAAGAAAATGAAGTCGTTAACACTTCATACCAATGGCTGTCCCAGGGGTAGCTTAAGAGACTGCTCTACTTCTAATACTTAATGATGCATCAGTAATCAATAATGGCTCTTTTGGTGAAGTGCTCACATTTCTGCAATAAATTATAACGTTAAATACAGATGTTGTAGAAAACAGATCAGCAGACGAAGAGATTTTCAGTTATGCAATTCAGACAGCACTCATCTCTGCACTGAATATGGTTACATGACAAAGAACAAAAAACACACGTATTTCACGGAAAAGCATTAAATTACAACATGAAAATACTGAATGTTGAATTCTAACATTTTACATTTTCAAAAACAATCCATATTAATTAGCAGGAATCCACATAACAAAACAGCGTCTATTCACAAAAATGCACATATAAAGTCAACATTATAGCAAATCAATTAGTGATTTGTAAAAAACACTCGGGACTTGAGACCGAACCAAATTTGTCAGTATTCACGGGTCTATCAGTATTCAAGTCTTTACTGGCGAGTACCTGCACCAAGAAGCTTCAACAAAAGCAGAGCTCATGCAGATACTCCGCTCCAAAGACAAAAAACCATGAACAGTTATTCCACTGTTTATATTATTTTCAACAGTTTTAAACACAAATAGCTATTTTGCCAGCTTTCGCTTGTTGTTTATTCAAAGTGGCTTCGGATTGTGTCAGTCTCTTCTGTTGCTGTAGTTTCGATTAACATGTAATTTTAATTATGAACAATTGGTAAATAATTAAGAATGAAATGACTGCACACTGAATTCGAATCGACATCTGCAAACAACAACTGTGCATTACTTCAGCAGCACTCCATATAACATGATAAGGAGTATCTCCAGAAATATTAATATATAAAGAAGAGTGTCACCACAAATATGAATGATTCTGACAAGTTCTCAAGCCCCGTAACACAAAACATGCCGTTACAAGGGTGTCTAATATCAGCCTAATATATAGTTAACATTCAAGTAAAACAACTATGATGGTAAAAATAACATAAAAATTTAGTTCTATCTATTACAAGAAGAATAAAGCTATCCCTTGGCCAGCTGCATCACTGGCTAAGTATCATGTCCTCAATCACTGGAAATGCAATGGAGTAGGCCTTTTTGGGCAGCGGTCGTAAACTGTCTCTTACTGAACTCATTTCTGATGATTTAACATCAGGCATCCACTCCAAGAAATCATAAAAGAAATGGAGCTTAGTCCAAGTTCAAAAACACCATAGAAATTCAACTCCTTCTACAAAAACAACAGTTCGAGATGCATCGTAATCTCTAAATTTCTAAAGCTTATTCACGAACACTGTGTTGTATCAGAGGGGTTGTCCTGAGATTGATGTCCAGTGGAGGTTCAAGTCCAGTTTGCACAAAGACCAGAGACAGGAAGCAGAGCAGCTACCACTGCGGGTTTCGCTGAGGATGAGTAAGCTTGGAAGGCGGAGTATCGGATGGATTTGGATAGGAATTCTTGAAGAGGCGAGACCTATGATGCATTTTCAGTTTGGTGAAATACTGCAAGTCCATTTGAAGCAGCAATGTCAATCCTCATTTTTCGTTGACAGGCAAGTGTCCACAGATCCTTCCTGTGAAACAAAATCAATGTTTTAAGTACATGGTTAAAGTTTCAGACTTGTGATAATAGGATTGCGAGTTAGAACTTTACATTCCGAGATAACTTTTTATCACGTTAAAGACTTGGAAGACTTCACCTCTAATGAGACATCAACAGTCGTGTTCCAGCAGTGCAGATGTTTACATCCCTTGGTGTTGTCATTATTATTATTATTATTATTATTATTATTATTATTATTATTATTATTATTATTATTATTATTTTATGCCCTGAGGTACTTCGTTCCCTCAGGGTCTTAGAGATTAAATTAGTTGTTTTTTCCGGAACGGTTAACCCTCGTCCAAGTCCTGCTGGGCTGATACCATTGAGCCGCTAAAGGCCACCGCGTTAAATCGTTGAATGGTGACAGAAATTATTATTATTATTATTATTATTATTATTATTATTATTATTATTAAATAGTAACATCTATAGTGCCAGTGTCTAATATGCAAGGCATCAACCGATGGCACACCAAAGCCAACTGTAATCTGGTCAGCATTCAGAAGGTCAGTCTGTTGAAACAGACAGACAGCTTATGCCGGATAAGCAATCCAGAACAGATAAGTTTCAAGTTGAGGTATGACTGACAAAGGCAACTGAGCAGATTGAGCACCTACAATGATGGAATTCCAAAATTTAGGTCCATCACCCAAAAACCCTCGTTCGGTCAGCAGAATTTTAACTTCAGGTATTACAAAAGATAGGCATTCAGATAAACCTGTTCCATAGGCATGACAC
Organism: Allolobophora icterica; assembly: GCA_963556255.1. Lineage (NCBI taxonomy): Eukaryota > Metazoa > Annelida > Clitellata > Crassiclitellata > Lumbricidae > Allolobophora > Allolobophora icterica. Next base: position 31,359,378 of record OY744605.1, on the reverse strand, counting down.
TGAAAAACAAGAACTGTCATAATTAAATACACAGTTGTTCGAAGTCTAGCACTTTCTTGGATCCAGTTTCAAATCACATATAGGCACAATACAGATAACTATTGAGAATTATCAACTGATTTGAAAAATCTATGTAGCCAGCACCACAGATATAAATCTACTTCCACTTGGGTTAAACAATTTTACAGAAAAGTCTAGCATAAACGAAATCAAGGATGACCATACAATGAACTTTTATAGCATGGCAAAACAACACAAGAAGAGTGTTACATTTGCCAAAAATAATAACATACATTAATACACTGTCAAATGACATGAGCCTTTAAAAGATGGACTATGTAACTGGACAAGTCCTAAGAAAGTTGATGGTCAAAATTCAAACAAACCTCATATTGACAGAAACGGTGGAGTACACCTTCGAATGACAGTCGTAGTTTCACGGACTTCAGGGTAACAGATGGAATACTTTTAGGCACTTACAAGTCACCTTGCACTTTTTGGCTGCAAAATTATACATGGAATATGTCAACATAAAATGCTATAAAACAGTTACACATGGCCCTTCCAAAATTAAAATTAATGCATTAGATTCTAAATTGGCCAGGGCTTGATCAGCAGTCCACAAACATATTAATTGATTCCCAGTGAATGAGGGTCACACCAATCTGCTGTTATTCCCATTTTGTCCTAAGGGTCAGTCGCTAACCATCCTGAATTGTTGCCATATGCACATGCTTCTTCATAAAATCCTAAACATGGCACTACATCATTTCCATGATCAAATATTAGATTCTGGGGACTGTTAAGTCCATGCGATTAGTAGCTTCTACTTGTACCATACGACAGCCTGAATAATGCTGTTTACTCGACCTACCAGAAATAAAAGAACAATACATGATATTCAGCATACAAATGACAGGCAAGCAATGAATTCATACTATCCCTTCGTTTTCTATTTCATTATGCACACTAGTTTTGTGGTGCTGCACATGAATTGTTAGAACAAAAGGCCAATCAAATCAAAAGAACTTATCCACTGGAATGAGCGTGCGACAAATACTTGAAACACCAAAGCTGATTTTCCACTGGATTACCGAAATATATTTTTCTAACTGAAAAAATTTGATTTGCATAAATCTGACTTATTGGGATATTTCCAAATATATTTTTCAGAATATTGGCAAAGTATTCCTTATTAGCTTACTGAATTTTGAATACCTTTGTGTCAAAAATGTTTCCAGCGTAATTAATTTTATAAGCAAAAATTATCTACAGATCCCCGGCTATTAGCAGCACTCAACTGGTTTAAACGACAACAAGAAATATAGAAACCTCCATTGAGAAATCTCAATAACTCTGTGCTTTTAGTTAGACCATTACATCGGTTTAGCGTAAAATTTTACAAGTACGGCACGTTACTGTGTTTTAACTGGTAAAGAGTCTAACTATTATAAAGTTCAATTGGTATAGGAATTCCAATATTGACTTACATTTCGAACTTTGTTGGAAAAATATATAAGACCACGCTTCACGCACAAATTAACACAAGGAACGACCGCTACAATCTGGTGCCCTGCCTTATCGAAGAACATAGTTGTGCGCTATAGTTTTCACAACTGTTAAGCGTGCGCAGCAGCTTTACTATGGAATTTCATTTCCACGCATTCAACTAGAGTTTATTTCAGATTGCCTGGAAAGAATGATAAAAGCTATATCTCGTATGCTTATTAGAAACATTTATTAGCTGGTCTCTGTTACCAATTTGAGATCTGATATAAGTAAGTAAGTAAGTACAAATAATATTCTTTATTACTACCAACTGCTTATACCGCACTTCGGTTTACATATAGTTTACACAAAATAGAGCATTCTTGTCAAAATGTTTCCTCATTAGATTGTCCGCCCTATGTATTAATCTTGCCTCATGGAATAGGCTAGTGCTGTCAGTGGACACAGCAGTGGGAGATGATGGTTCAGCCCTCGTCATGCAGTACCACAGCGAAGAGTCTGCAAGGCTACATAATTGCTGGAATCGTGACTGGTGTCTATGTTTTTAAAGAATGTGTAATCCTGTCAGAGGCGCCCGCAGGCTTAAAAAAATTGGACGCACAACAAACAAATTTTCAATTCAGATAACATCTATTTGCTTTAACATGCCGTATTGCCGTTTAACAAAAAACTGTTTTCTGTAAGCATTCATTCCCGCTCTTGATTTAAAAAAATTTAAGAATGTTCTGTTTTCAACGTTATGTATAGGTGATTGAATTGCTTTCAAAAATATCGATGCGAAGCCTATTCCATATGTGGATTTGATTTGGTGGGTGGACGCACGTGCGTCACGCTGCGGGCGCCTCTGAATCCTGTCGCGTTTGTAATAATATTTATTCTTTAATTAAGCGCCTGCAAACGCACTGCGCTGTACATGTACATGTTATACGATAAATCTTAACTACTAACAGAACAGACAGTCTGCAATACACGGCGCAAATTGCAGCCTACAAAGCATGTCCGCCTATGGGACTCGATCTCTGTACCTCTCGCACTCTACGCCAGATGTTATCCAATGCGCTATCGGGCCCCCCAAATTTTTGTGTCGACAGGAATTTCAACAATAAAGGAATATTGATTGAATGATTGAATATATTTATTACACGTCTCTCCAAATTGGTTTCTAAAGTTAATTCTAACGCTTTCAATAGCGACCGTTTTGTTCTGCAATTCTCGTTGGCCTCTGATATAAGAAGAACGCTTGATGGTCGGGTGCCCTTGATATAATGATTATGGCCACTGCAGAGAGCATTTGAGTTACAAATGAACCCGACATTTAAATAGACGAGCATGTACTTAAAACTACCGGGAAAATAATACATTCCGTCGTTATTGGATATATACACGTGTAGGCCTATAGGTCTTTTGATATGAAGTGGAGCAAATGGCTGTTTCTCTGACTATTACTTGTATGTAATGCTCTGCATAAATTTTGTGTGACGTCAGAGACTAATGGACTCTTTAATATATAGACAGGCTCACGCAACTCACGAACATGGCGGACAGATGAAGGGAATTGATAATAATTTTTCTCGTTTAAAATATTTTAGCTAGCTGATTAGTTTAAGTAAAACATTAAACTTGAAACAGCAGTGCAAATCTGACAAATGCGCAGTGTACAGAAATGGGTGAGTGACAGAGCCACCAAACGGCAACCACGCGGTGAGTGCAACGAGGTAATTGAAGGGTGAGTGGACAATTTTCCTTTGTTCGTATATCGTTCTTGCATCATGGAGTCATCCCATTTCAACGGCATATTGTGGTTCTAGGTGGTGAAATTTAGTATAGAGATCTAGTTTCTTAAATTCTATAACACACTGAGTTATTGATTAAGTGAAAGGTTGATTCTTCAAAATGGGAGTAGACTAGTTCAGCTTTGAATTTAGAATTTTCAATAATCATCAGAATGTCGGAAGTCATTAATATAATGACAAAAAAGATCAATGAATGGCCACTCTATAAAATAATATTTGCTATAAAATATGCATGCTTCAAATGGTGTAAAGTTTTTAAAATTGTGTTCTACAGGTGGCCTCAGTTGTGTCTAATGGAATCGGCAAACTTGCATTATAGGGGTCCCTAGTTGTGTAACCTGGCAAGGTGAGTATGTAGCCTATAACATGAGGTCTCACCGTAACACTAAGACGTCTGGTTTAATAAAACAAGTTATTGACTAATATCCATACATGAATGTTTTCTTGTGCATCAATGACGCTTATAACACTTAAGGCAAATTTATGGTAAATTTTAAGCTGGAATGTTCAAGTTAAATGTTCAAACTTTGCTATGCTGACTTTTTTTGTCTTGCAAATATTGCAAAACACAACTCATCCTTGCAAATCTCGTTCAATTCGAACAGGGTTCATGTTATAGTAAGGTGCAAAACAAAGTTTAACTGATTTAAAACAAAGCTTAACTGTTTTAAAACTGTGCATGTTTCGAGTCTACACGGCTGCTTAAATAGTAATACATAGTCCCCTTGAAATTGGGTCATCGCTAGGAACCCCGATAGCGCAAGTTTGCCATGGAATCAATGGCCTTCCATGCTGAATAGGGTATGGTGTGTTTCTATTAGTATCTTATTAAATGACAGAAAAGTGTACCTTATGGCCAGATTCAGAACATTTGTGGTGAAAGCCAAAAATGTATATTGTTATTATGAATTTCTATGGCATCAGTGTGTAATGCACAAGGCTTTGTCCGATATGGCACCAACACGAAGCCACAATTCTTTTTAAGTCCAGCAGGCCTAAAGCAAAAATATTAAGACAAAGCAGTGGCATTGTATTGAACGCTACAAGTAGTTGATTGCTACTTGCTATTTACTAATGTAATGGAACTAATAATGAATTTTTACGCTACAGCGGCTGGATCTTTGGCAAAGAGCTCATTGGGATGTGGAAAGGCCAGATGAGGATTTTGTTCTTTACATGCTAATATTCTAATAGTTTTGGTTCTTTTCTCAGTCTGGAATTTTGTATTTATTCAGGAAGTTCTGGAATGACTGACGTTGGATACTGTACATCAATGGAATTGTAGTTTATGCTGCAGTTGATTCAAAGGTGAAATTCCAATTTGATTATATTACTTGCAAATTTATGCTTGTCTTTACCCATTTATGAGCATACCTTTTGAAATCTGTACTCCTTTACAGGATGATTACAATTGATGTGAATATGGTCCCAAAACTATATGGGGAAAGGATATTATTCTCCCTCAGTCCACCTATGCTGAAAAGGGAGCTTATGACTCTCTACACATCTTTGCAGAAATTTGTAAAAATGGCCAAACTGGAATGCTGTTGCCATCACAACTACAGCTGTGAATTGTGACTTTATTGTGACTTGCAGTAAATGTTGTTACTGTAAGTAGATATGAAGCAGGATTGTATACCTATTGTTTAATTTTATTCTTTTTGCATGTGCAAGTCTTTCTAAAGTTGACTCAGTCATTACACTACTTAGCTTTGCTCATGCGCTGAATGAAGCTTACCTGTTTTTTTCTGGTTTGGTCTGTTTCTGTTTGGTGTGTGCTACCTATTTCGGTAAACGTTTATTGTGGGTCAGTGGTATCCGTGCACAAGGTAAACTTCATGACCTCCCCAGAATTGCATAGAAATAGAGCGCTACTTCTGTTCAAATAAGTTAGTAATGGTGTTATGAACACAATTTAAGGTGAAGAAATTACCTTTTATTAGAACATATACATGATATTTGAAAGGTTAAAAATGAACTGTCAAATGAACACAATATTTACAAACATCAGAAATTCAACTGTTATTGAATTAAATTAAAGAGTACTTGTTCGAAATAGAAATTAGAAACTTTGAAAACCGGTTCCCAGGTCGAAAGGGGCAGATTTCCACGTAAATTCCTGAAGATGTACACTGTTCCGAATTGTCTCTTGAGCTTTTGTTTTGCATGCATCCATACCTATGTTTTTATGCTATACTAAGCACTTTATTATTTGAGCAGAAACAGCACTCTATTTATATGCAATTCTGGGGAGGCCATGATGTTTACCTTGTGCACGGATACCAACAACCCACCGTAAACCGTTACCCCATTTCTTATCTTTCACTATATCAGAGTTGTTGAGATTTAAGTTTTTTGATTTTATTAAGAAATCCAGTGAATTGAACTTTGACTTTTGTAGTTGTCAGATCTTTCTGTGGTATCAATCATCGGTAACGAATAAAGGTGGCAAGTCGTCATGGGCAGCAAATCCACAACATTCATCCAGAGATTCTCTCACATCAATCCTCGCGAGATCTGAATTTGAACTGCAAGTATTATTATTATTATTATGCATTTATTAAGCACCACTATCTAATGACCTAGCATCAATGGAGGACCTTGATGCTGAGCAATTGTGAGTGAAGGACTTGCTCAAGGTCCCTACGCTGTCTCAGGTAGATTTAAACTGCAATTATTATTATTATGCATTTATTAAGCACCACTATCGAATGACCTAGCATCAATGGAAAACCTTGATGCTGAGCAATTGTGAGTGAAGGACTTGCTCAAGGTCCCTACACAGTACCATGGCTGTCTCAGGTAGATTTAAACTGCAATTATTATTGTTATGCATTTATTAAACACCACTATTCTAATGACCTAGCATCAATGGAAGATGCTGAGCAATTGTTTGTGAAGGACTTGCTCAAGGTCTCTGAGGGTAGATTTAAACTGCAATTATTATTATTATTATTATTATTATTATTATTATTATTATTATTATTATTATTATTATTATTATTATTACTATGCATTCATTAAGTACCGTTATCTAATGACCAAGCATCAATGGATGACACTGAACAATTGTGAGTGAAGGACTTGCTCAAGGTCCCTATACACAGTAACTGTCTAAGGGTAGATTTAAACTGCAATTATTATTATTATTATTATTATTTTTATTTTTATTATTATTATTATGCATTTATAAAGTGCCGCTGAGCAATTGTGAATGAAGGACTTGCACATACACAGTTGCTGTCTCAGGTAGATTTAAACTGCAATTGTTATTTTTATTACGCATTTATTAAGCACCACTATCTAATGATCCACCATTGATGGATGAAGCTGAGCAATTGTGAGTGAAGGACTTGCTCAAGGTCCCTGCACAGTAGCTGTCTCAGGTAGGTTTAAACTGCAATTATTATTATGCATTTATTAAGCACCACTATGTAATGACCAAGAATCAATGGCCCGGAGCAATTGCAAGTTAGAAACTTGCTCAAGGTCCCTATACACAGTTACTGTCTCAGGATAGATTTAGACTGCAATTATTATTATTATTATTATTATTTTTTTTTTCCCGAGGTAGTAAAGATCCCTCGGGCTGTAAAAGAAGATTAAAAACAGTTTATTGGTTCTCGTCTCCGACTTCGTGCCCAAAAGTGCCTCTGAATGCAACGCCATTGAACCGTTGCGTGCAAACTGACAAACGCTGGAACAGGTGCATGCTTTCTCTAGGGTCTCCCGTTGCCTCTGTCATGCGGCGGCCCAACTCCTGGAGAAACTCTAGTCCTGTCCGATTGATGGGGCCTAGTGATTCAAATGCCACGGGGATGAATTCGTGCGTGGCGGGGAGAGATGTATATTTCATGCTTTTTCGTTCAGCAGCTTGCTCAGCCGCTCCACCCGTTACTGTCGACGTCAGATGAAGATACGACGACGCGCACGTATGGACTGCTGTTGCATCCCATGCAATGAACCTGCCTCTTGTCCATGGGACCAGTGTGGCTCCGTCTGGTCTCTTTCCATCGGTGCGGCTTAGTCCTGACGGTTCTTTAGAACTAGGAATATCCGCCTTCGACAAGGCTCTCCAGATAATGTCATTTATTATTATTATTTATTATTATTATTTATTATTATTATTATTATTATTATTATTATTATTATTATTATTATTATTATTATTATTATTATTATACATTCATAAAGTGCCCTAGCATCAATGGAAGTAGCTGTCTCAGGTAGATTTAAACTGCAATTGTTATTTTTATTATGCGTTTATTAAGCACCACTATCTAATGACCGAGCATCAATCGATGGCACTGTGCAATTGTGAGTGAAGGACTTGCTCAAGGTCCTTACACAGTAACTGTTTCAGAGGAGGCTTGACCCCGTACTTTCATTGTTGCAAAAGAAATACTTAGCCATTCAGCTACCACTGTATCTAAAAAGTGGGTCATTCTGTGTAACTCTATTATAATTTCCATGTACAGTTTTTTAGGAATTATAATATTGTGAGTTTCTATGATCAGTGCACTGTAAGACAAGTGTAATGTCAACATTAGACACCTCATGTGGTTCAATAGACAGTGTAATGACAGGCAGATGTAGTGTGTCAATACGACACTGCATCTACCTGTTCAGTAGACTCTGTCCCTTGAACTACATGAGTTGTCAACTTGTCATGTGTAGCAATATATCTTTTTAATAATGTTTTTTAGATAACCTGATGTTCAGTGACAGGTAACACTGTTATCTCATGCACTTGTGAGATGTTTGCTTTAATTTTGCTTACCTTTCTTGTAATTTCTAAAACGAATTTTCTCAGTCTTCAGTTTTGTCTCAGTCTTGACAAATTACGAATTTTCTCAGTCTTCAGTTTTTTCTCAGTCTTGACAATTGTGTATTGCTTTAGGAACTTTGACAGACACAGGCATCCGATTCTATCCGTGTGTAATGGTGGGTGTCAACATTAACAGTCCATCAATCGAAGGTAAAAAAATCAAATTTGTTTGCGTTGCTTTCAAAGTCATGCTTGTCTTGATTCAAGTATGACCATACCTTTTGAAATCTGTCAATAGTTCTTTAGACGCTGATGCTTCTATCAGCTCCACCAACTTTCTGTTCATGAGGACCTCATTAATCATTTCGCTCGATCCTGTGCAGCGCTGGGCTTTCTCCATGATTGGCCCATCCACATGGAATGGGCTTCCTCTGGATTTGCAGCTCCTCCCCAGGTTGCTTTCCTCCCCATTGTATCAGTTACTCAAGTCTATTCTCTTCCGCCTGGCCTGGGTTGGGAGCACCTCTAGTAGAGACCTTGAAGGAGCGCTATACAAATTCTGATTGATTGATTGGTTGAAAATAGAACTAATGACCATTTTCAGCATCTTACAAAACACAGTTGATTACTGTTGCTCTCACACATTTTTATTTTTCCTTCAAGGCAATTTACTCAGGAGCATGTCTGTTATTGATTTAAAATTACGATTTTAATATGACTAGTTACAGTAAGAAGAAGGGAATTCCCTGGGGCAGATATGGGTATGATGTGTTAGCAGCTTCATTTTCTTAGCCTCGGCATTTGACAGTGGGTGGCCAAAATCCTTTTTCTCGTCACCTAATCTTCCCACCACCAGCTCGCTAATCCCAAGGTATCGCACACTGCCAGTAAACGTTATAATTGTGTCATTACACTTATAAATAAGTTTTTTTTTATTAATTCTGCTAATTGAACTTTTACTTTTGTTGTCAGGTCTTTCTGTGGAATCAATCGGCGAAAAGGACCATGGTGGCAAGACATCATGGAAAGAAAATCAACGTTCTTCCAAAGAGTCTATCTCACAAATGCTCTTGAGAGATTTCACCAAACTTGTATTATAGTGTGGAATTGATAACATTTTGGGGGGGCTGAGAATGGGAACGAAGACTACACCCAGCAGGTTTTACTGATTGTGGAGCCGTCCACCAGCATGTCTGTCTTAGGTTATTGTCTCTATGCACTGCTATTGTATCGCTTGTTAGTCGTCATTGTTATATCTTTTATATCAACTTTGTCATACCGCTATGGGTAATAAAGAGTGAAATTATGATCATTGTTATTTTGCATGGTGAACGAAATGACCTTTTTCTATGTTTTGCTGTATGTTATTCTTTTTTTCTTAATGGATCATTGCGATATAGACATGGTCTGAGATTATGAACGTGCAATAGATATTGAATTATGACTTTTGTTATTTCATGTGTGTGGGTGCTCGATGGTGTAGTGGTTAGTGTGTTGGACTATCAAACTAGAGGTCAGGGTTAAGATCCAGGAGCCAGGGCAGAAATTTGGTTCGAGAAGATTTCTGCTCAACCTGCACCCATAGTCAACTCTGCTATAACGAGTAACTGTCGGTGGGAAGATTAGTCGGCGAGAGAGGAGTGGCCATCCGCCTTCTTATGCCGACGCGAAGAAAATAAAGTTGCTAACATTTCATTCCCCTGGCTGCCTTTGGGCTAGCTTGAGGGACCGCTCTTCATGTGTGAAACAAGAGTTCAATGTTCAGCCAAATATAATCTTGTTTTTTTAATTGATTATGACCGTAAAAGATTGTATGCATGTAATAAAAATGACAGAACCTAACCACAGCAGCCCCTATATGTACAGAACAGTGGCTGGTCAGCCACAAAAAGCCCGTAATTACCTTGCAGACAACTTTTTAAATGACAGTTTTACCGCGATTGTACTGTAAATTTACAGAAAAGCTGTATATTTTCAGGCTAGTTATAACAGAAATTACATCCAATAGCCGTAAATATACAGAAAAAGTCAATAGTTATTCAACAGAAGTTCTGTAAAATTTACAGAATAGGTCAGTAGTAATTTTACAGAGATTCTGTAAATTTTACAGAAAAGGTATGTAAAGTTTTTACAGAAAATTTGTAAATTTTACAGAGAAAGTCTGTAAGATTTTTACAGAAAACTGTAGATTTTACAGAAAAAGTCGGTAAAGTTTTACAGAAAAAGTCGGTAAAGCTTTTACAGAAAATCTGTAAATTTTACAGAAAAGTCGGTAAAGTTTTACAGAAAAAGTCGGTAAAGCTTTTACAGAAAATCTGTAAATTTTACAGAAAAAGTCGGTAAAGTTTTTACAGAAAATCTGTAAATTTACGGTAAAAGTACTGGCAACACTGCTGCCAGTACTTTCTACTGTAAATTTACAGAAACCGTTTTTACAGTGTAGCATGGTCAACCACAGTTGACCGTGTTGTACCATATCGAACGCTTTCGTAAAATATATATATATATATATATATATATATATATCATTTGCACATACAAACACACGACTATTCTCCATTAAGTGTACTGGACCCCGTTTTTGGAATTCTCTTCCCTCGTCTATCCGCAGACAAACCTCTGGCTAGTTTCAGGAAACAACTTCGACTATTTATGAATGATGCAAACTTTAACTATGCCTGAAGACAAGAAGACAATCGACAGAGCCCATTGCCATTGCCACGGTACCGTTATGTGACTAGGAGCCCCTTAGTTAAGCATTTTCTTAGTTAAGATTGTTAAATAATTTCTCTGTTACTTCGTATAGTTGTATAGTTAGTAGTTAATTGTTAATACTACTCGCATACCGCATTTACATTGTCACTCCATGTGGGGGGTTCCGGGAAGCGGGGTGTACAACCCCTTTGGTACCCCCGCGTAACCAATTACGAGATCTAAAGGTTATTCTTCTGTTAACTGTTGTACTGTTTACACGTTGGTTACCGAATAAATTGAAGTGAATTGAATATATATATACATATATATATATATATACTTCACTGGACATCGATTTCTGGACTCATACGATGCAGCGCTCGTGAATAAGCTGGTGTTTACGATTGCGATAGCGATTAGTATATATATATATATATATCATGGGGCGAAGATCCGCGAACTTCGCGATGGTCAGCCCGAAGCACTCGTTCTTGAACTTGAAGCGAATTACAGCTGTCGAGGCGACTAGAGACCAGTGCGCTTTTCAATAGATATCATGATAGAGGGCTCCGTATCCTACATACATAACGTATACTTCTGCGTTTCGTGAATGTGCATATATAAGACGACTTACAAATACTGTTTACATAGTCAGCGAGATACAAAAGTCTTGTAGAATAAAGTCAACGCCCAGGTTACGAGCAAGCTTAACAAATGAGTCTCCCAATCTCAAGGATTTCAGCCATTGAAATTTCTTATGTTGTAGTTGGGTGCCCAGTAGCAGAAATTCAGTCTTTCAATGGGGCGGAGTTTATTGGCCACCATCCATGATCGTACCTCTTCAAAGGCAGTGGTCAATAGCTGCACAGACAAGTCAAATGAAATGTAGATTTGAATACCATCAGCATAGAAATGATGTCCCATGAAGGAAATTTGTTGACTCGTTTGTTATGTTGGCTTATGCCTCTCGTAACTATATATATAGGTATTGTCTTGATTCTGCTATGTATCTCGCCGACTATGTAGGCTAAACGTTATCTGTAAATCGTCATATAATAATATTATGTACATTCCTGACACACTCGATTGTCGAGCAGTGTTCCTAGTGGTGCGGTGTATAAAGAAAAGCGGACCTAGCACGGACCCCCACCCCACCCCTAACACAAAACTTGTGACCAAAGTGCAATCGCCAATTCGTTGTCTAACCATACAATCTTCAGAGAAGAGAAGGTTTGGTGAAATAAATAATTCCAGCCTCCTGTTCATTGTCATGTGACTCATGTCTGTGGCTCATCGTGCTGAAAGAAGTTTGTAACTGCTATGTTTACGTGTACTTGGCCAATTAAAGCATGGTATGCATCTGAACTTTGAACTGGTAGGCCAGATATTTAAATTGAACCACGCTTTATAGGAAGAGGCGGCCGAGATTTGCCTTGTCGGACGGTCAATAGTTACTTGGAAAACGATAAGTCAGCCTTCGTGGTTATACCCTCAGTCGTTTTCTGTCCTGTTGGACCTTCAGATCTACAGCAGTTCAGAAGTAACACGTGAGTCGTGATATGTCTCAACAGCGGAACGCGCTCTTAAGAGTAATATATCGTAAGCATGGCGAGCCAAGTAGCCCTTTAAGGGTATTGTCAACCCAATCCTTCCGTTGACAATCCTTCTGATTAAATCCTTGTTCTCTCTCTACTTAACGCCTATTTAACGTTCACCTTTTGAACACTAATTCTACGTATAAGTATAACCTGAATTAATCAGCAACACAGTTTAATATCTTTTCAGTTTAATAAGAAACAAACAGACAGAACTCAATTCGATTACAACTCAACTAGTCAGCCACACTACTACAGCGAACATACGAATTCAAACTTCTCTAGTCAGCATAATTCTTCGCGCCTCTTGACACACCTGTCTTCTGTGCGCCTAAGTGAACTCTAATAATATACATATAGCGCGCCGCTGCCGATGTCGGCCGGCCGCGCGTGTCACTAAGACTAAACGTTATACATCTATCATATATACATATACACGTGAAACTAAAGTAAGCGCACTAAATATATACGCTAACATCTCGCACTGCAAGACTGTACACAAAACTCAGTTCACATTACCTCCTTCCTTTTTCTGGAATTGAGCAAATTAAATTTCAAAATTTGCGAAATTACCAAAATACATGAAACATATATATATATATCTAACTAATTAATGAACAGTCTTACGATTACTTATAACCTTGACAAACAATCAGCAATAACATTCAATCTGCCCTTCTTGTACTTCACCTCAACATCAAAAGTTTGTAAGGCTAACGCCCAACGCACAAGTTTAGCAGACTTAGACATTGACTCAGTCAAGTATGTAAGAGGATTGTGATCAGTAAAAATGAAAATTTTCGATCCAATTATAATTTCTTTTAACTTGTTTAAAGCCCAAACAATAGCATAGGCTTCCTTTTCCACAGTAGCCCATCTCTTCTGGGTATCAGTTAACTTCTGACTGATAAATGACACAGGGCGTTCTATTCCCTTGTCGTCCATCTGTGTTAAAACAGCACCGACTGCAAAGTCACTACTATCGCAGTACAAATTGAATGGTTTTCCCACTTCAAAAACATATAACACTACTTTGGATCGCACAGCCTCTTTAAGTAAATCAAATGCTTGCTGATGTTCAACAGTCCAATCAATCTTATCAGAAACACGTTTACTAGTTAAATCAGATAGCGGTTTCGCAATCTGTGCAAAGTCCTTAATAAACTGTCTGTAATAATTAAAAAATCCAAGCAGTTGCTTAACTTGCTTCTTAGTTTCTGGGATCTTCAAATTAGTCAAACTTTCAATTCTGTCTGGATTCATCTTTATCTTACCAGACCCAACCACATGACCGATAAACCTTACCTCACTCTTACCAAATATGCATTTTTTCAAATTCAAAGTAACGTTATGCAATCTCATTTGCATCAAAAATGCATCTAGATGCTGCAAGTGAACTTTCCAACTGTCAGAATGCACAGCAATGTCATCAACATACGGTTCTGCAAAGTCACTTATAGGCTGTAAAACTAAATTTATCGCCTTAACAAAAGTTCGGCCTGAATTTATCATTCCAAAAGGAACACGAGTAAATTCATACAGTCCATTATGTGTTACAAAAGCTGTCTTCCATTGATCAGATTGTTTTACAGGACAAGTCCAATAAGCACTTCGACAGTCCAAAATAGAAATCACATTAGACTTTCCAACTTTGTTCAAAACGTCTCTGACAATCGGCATAGGATATTTACAATCCACTGTGAATGAGTTAATGTATCTGTAGTCACAGGCAAGTCTTAAAGATCCGTCTTTCTTTTTAACAATAACCAAAGGGCTTGCCATTCTGCTCGATGATGGTTTGATAATGTTTGTTTTTAACATTTCTTTGATCTGACGTTCCACTTCTGATCGATAAATCAAAGGAATTCGGTATGCTGCAAATTCCTTTTCACGAAATCCTGGTTTTAGTTCAATTTCATGTTCAACCAATGTACATAATCCGGGTTTTTCTGAAAATCTGTCACAGTATTTGTTCAAGACTTTCAACAACTGTTCTTGCTGAGTTACTGTTAAATGGCTAATTTGTTCAGGATCGAGGTTAAGTGAATTCTTGTCATCTTGAACCTCATTCCTCATTGGTAATTCAACCACTGAACCAAAATCTTCATCTTCTTCAACAATTAGACCACAACTTAATGCTCGAGTAACATATTTTCTGATCTTGTTGGCGTGAATTATTTTTCGACCATTTTCACCCATATCGACTAAATAAGAGTACTTTGATCTTCGATGTATGATCGTACATGGACCATGCCATCGAGAAATAAGTTTGTTTGTTGACGTTGGATACAAAACTATGACTTTCTCACCAGCTTCAAATTCTTTGTGCTTTGCTCTCTTGTTATACTGATTCGTGTATTGTAATTGCTTTTCTCGAGAGTAGGATTCTGCAAACAATAATGCTTTCTCCATATTTTCTTTGAGTTCTTTCAAATACTTTTCTGGTTTAACTCCAACATGAGGTGGTAAGTTTATTTCTCTAGTCCAACTCTCTTTTAATATTGCCAATGGTCCTCTCGGAATTTTCCCATAGACAAGCATATATGGTGATACTCCAGTAGTTGCATTCGGCACTTCTCGTAATGCCCACACTGTGAAAGGAATTATCTTGTGCCATTTCCTCGGGTTGTCTATTATCACATGATGGATCATCTTTTTAAATGTCTGATTCCATCTTTCTACTAATCCAGCAGCCTCTGGGTGTCCTGGTGTGTCGAATCTTGGACTACAGCCCATTAAATTGAGAAATTCTCTTGTCAAACTGGCTGTGAAGTTCGTTCCTTGGTCACTTGTAATCACTGACGGTACACCAACGTTCATGAACAGTTCCGTCAACGCTTCACACACAGCCTTCGCTGTCAGCGATTTCAATAAAAAGATTGTAGGCCATCTGGTGCACGAGTCCACAATGCATAAACAATACTTGTGACCTGCAGCAGATACTGGATCGATCGGGCCAACGAGGTCCATCGTCATTCTCCTGAAGGCGACCTCTTCTCTTGAGACTGGAGTGATGGGCACTCTATCCATCACCAAACTCCTTGCCTTTAGTTGACACTTCTCGCAAGACTTACAAAATTTCACAATATCTCTTCTCATCTTTGGCCATACAAAAGATAATTTTATTCGTTCTCTTGTTTTCTCTTCTCCTAGATGTCCTCCAAATACCGATTCATGCGCCAACTCCATCACTTTAATTCGTCTCTCTTTTGGTAACACTAGTTGATATATCGTCTGATCTAATATCTGATATTTCTTATGCAATAAACCGTTGATCACACAGAATTCAGATTCTTTCTCTTGTGCTAACTTCCACCACGGCTTCAACGATTCATCCTTTCTCTGTTGCTCTTCGAACTTCTTCGAATCGGCAATCTGCACCTTTTGTTCTTCATCCATCTCTTCATCTCTATACAAGTCTCCTATCCCCACATCACATTCATCGTCTTCTTCAGTTTCATTTAATGTGCCATTCTCGCATGCAGCCATCTCTTGCTCGTTCATCTCTGCTATTACACCATCTCGCGATAAGCTTCGTTGCTCATTACTTTCGTTTTCCTGATCACTGGAACTTTCAGTTTCACTCTTCTCATCAACATCTACCATTTCCTGTTTCCGACTCTGCGCTCTCGTCATTACATTTGCTTGTACACTCACATCTCCTTGTATCGTTTTAACTTTCATCTGTGGTACGGCTTTTAATTCGGCAATTATCTCTGGATGCAACAAGAATCTTTCTGTACTGCCCATCTTTGCAATACTAGCACACATTAAAGTGACATAAGGTGTAAGTGAACACTGGATTTTACGCGGAAATCCCTCTTCTTCCACGTCACTACCACACAGTCTAACATCGACTTTCACTAACTTCGCAGGAATGGCATCTCCTGCCACACATTGCAAATTCACTTTTCCAATTTGTTCCACCTTCATGCCTTCCAGTAATTCTTCACTAATCACCGGAATTTCTGCTCCCGAGTCGCTCAGTGCTTTGACTTTCACTGGCTCTTTACCGTCTACTGCACGAATTTCAACCTCGACATATTGCAAGAACGATTTCTTCAATATTCGACTGTCATCTTTTCCTATGACCTCTCTCTGAATTCCAGCATCCAATAGAATTTCTTTTTGAATACCACATTTCATTACTGACTTTACTTCAGTCTCTTGGTTTTCTTGACCCGTGGTTTGATTATCTGTATCACTAACCACTTGAATCAAATTCACCCTTGTGTGTTCTTGATTTCTGCTAGAACTAGCTGCTGCCACTGGAACTGGACAAAATTTAACCAAATGTTTGTCTGAACCACAGTTGTGACAACGCTTCACCACCATACCTCGTTGTTCATTGCCTTCATATCTCTTATACTGCGTAAACGATGTGTTGCCTTCCCTCTTGGCAAACGGCGCTGACGATTTGTTAAATCCCTGACGACCAAACGTCACTTCTCTGGTCTCATTGGGTACAGGGACATTAGCCTTGACTTCTTTACCAATGAACTGATTCCCTGTTCCTGGATTACTTTTCCATTTTCCACTCTGGCTTTGGTTTACGGAACGTTGAGAAGGATAACTGTTTATATTTGGGAACGCAAACCCAATTCGATTGTTTACATGAATGTCTGCTAAGTCTGCCACTGCACTAGCTTGGAGACAGTCAGTTCCTTCCTTCGACAATACAAACTGTAGTGGACCTGGCGGTAAACATTCTTTTAGCTTATCCGCTACCAGCAAATCAAAGAGCGTATCATACTCTCTGTTCACGTTTCGACTTCTCACGTAATAGTTTAGCAAGTTCTTCAGTCTTGCCGTAAACATCGTATAAGTCTCTTCTGTCGTCTTCTTAGCATCCACAAATCTGGCTCTGTATTCTCTCGAGGTCAATTTAAATTCTTTTAATAAGTGCTGCTTGACTCTATCATAATTGTCTAGATCATCGTATGACAATCTATTCAGAACGGTTCGAGCTTTCGGCGTCATCAATGGTAGTAATAATTTCACCCAAAACGGCTTCTCCACAGCAAAGCTACGAAATGCGTTCTCGACTGTTTCAAAATATAATGGCACCTCCATCATATCAGTTGGCATTTGAGGCAATACATGCTTCATTGCATCACCTATTTTCTTAATTTTTGACACCAAAGTTTCACTTTCTTGCTGTTTCCTTCTTTCTGCTTCCCGTTCTTCTCTCATTTGCGTTTCTTTCAATGTCAATTTTGATTTCTCCAGTTTCAGACGTTCCTGTCTTTCTGCCTCTGCCTTTTCCAAACTTTCTTTCTGAAATTTGAGTTCTTCTTGTCTTATCTGTTCTGCGCGTTCTAACTCTAACGTTCGCGCTTTTTCTTTTTCTTCTTCACGCATTCTCTTTGCTTCAATCTGTTGCTGACGAACCTCTTCATCACTTTTTCTAGCTCTTTCAAATTCAATCATCTGCTCCAGTCTTCTTCTTTCAGCATCTTCTCTATCTCGTTTCAACTGTTCTAATTGAATCTCAAACTGATGCTTTTGCAATTCCAGTTCTGCCTTACGCACTTGTTCTGCTTTATCTTCTCTCTCTCTCTGCAAGCGCAATTCCTCTTGCCTTGCAAGTTCCGCTTTCTCTTCTTTCTCTCTCTGCAGACGTTCTGCTTTCTCTTCTTTCTCTCTCTGCAGACGTTCTGCTTTCTCTTCTTTCTCTCTTTGCAAGCGCAATTCTTTCTCTTCTTTCTCTCTCTGAAGACGTAATTCTTCCTGTCTTAGCTCTTTCTCTTCTTGTCTCCGTTTATCTTCTCTTTCTTTCTCTTCTTGTCTCGTCATCATCATCCACTGCATCAACATCTCCATAGACATAGGCGCAGGAGGTTTTTCAATAGCCTTTTCTACGGCACCGCCAACTGCACCTTCTTCTTCAACTTCTTCTTTAACCCACACTTCAGCGAGTTCCTGCATCATGTCACCACGTGACATACCTTCTAATTGTTCCTCTTTAAAATCGGCTTTCAACAAACGCTGTTTTAGCCTTTCCGTAGACATCTTCTTAATATCTGCTTGTCTTTCAGCACTTAGTTTCTCCATCTTACTTGTTTACTTTGGTGATTTCTCTTTTCAAAGAAGTCACGGTTTTTCTTGTTGTGTGAATCGATAAACAAACGGGATTTCTTTTATATTTGTTCGTGGAAAACAACGAAATTTTTATACCGTTTCTCGTGTTCCACCGTCGTTGATATCGTAGACACGTCACACAGCAAACAACGCGTAGATTCTTCTAACACCGTCGTAGATTCTTCTAACACCGTTGTAAATTCTTCTATCACCGTCGTAGATTCTTCTATCCGCCGAAGGAGGTGATAACGTGAATTTTAATCCACCGTGAGTTTATATCCACCGTGAGTATTTATTCCACCGTGAGTTTTTATCCACCGTGAGTATTTATCCACACCGACGCTGTTCCACCGTGAGTTTTTATCCACCGTGAGTTCTTATCCACACCGACGCTGTTCCACCGTGAGTTTTTATCCACACCGACGCTGCCACCAATAATGTCAACCCAATCCTTCCGTTGACAATCCTTCTGATTAAATCCTTGTTCTCTCTCTACTTAACGCCTATTTAACGTTCACCTTTTGAACACTAATTCTACGTATAAGTATAACCTGAATTAATCAGCAACACAGTTTAATATCTTTTCAGTTTAATAAGAAACAAACAGACAGAACTCAATTCGATTACAACTCAACTAGTCAGCCACACTACTACAGCGAACATACGAATTCAAACTTCTCTAGTCAGCATAATTCTTCGCGCCTCTTGACACACCTGTCTTCTGTGCGCCTAAGTGAACTCTAATAATATACATATAGCGCGCCGCTGCCGATGTCGGCCGGCCGCGCGTGTCACTAAGACTAAACGTTATACATCTATCATATATACATATACACGTGAAACTAAAGTAAGCGCACTAAATATATACGCTAACATCTCGCACTGCAAGACTGTACACAAAACTCAGTTCACAGGTATAGTTATACAGCAGGTAGGCTTTGATTAGCCCTTTAAGGGTAGGTTCTACAGCAGGTAGGCTTTGATTAGCCCTTTAAGGGTAGGTTCTACAGCAGGTAGGCTTTGATATATTGTACACTTCCGTCAAGCACATTCCTCATTATGGGATCGGCTACAATATTTGGAAATCTTGTCATACCATTCCTGTGTGGGCTGAGGACAAATAATTTCACTTGACATGCATGTGATTGGTTATAGTTACTGTTTAACGAAGCTGGAGTGTCATTACGAAGATAAGCGTTACCCTCCTCTTTATCCAGGCTTGAGACTTGTACCACCCGAAAACGGAGTGGCGGAGTATGGAGTTAAAACACGACTCCTGAGCAGTCAAGGGCTTTCGAGGACGATCAGGCAGAAGTTACAAGTGTCTGGAATGGACTACAATGAGAGATTATCATTTGCCATTTAGGCCACTTCAATTGTCGTGTGATGAAGCAATCGAAATACTAAACAACTTCACTGTGTATGGTGATGCCATCCTTAGAGTTATGAGGTGCTATATAAATGGTTGCCTCTGTCTGTTGAGCCTGGGGTTCTGTTCAGCTCTGTCAGTGTGGTTGAGAGAAGTGTGCAATACTTCATTTTATAGACCCTTACATTATTTTGACTCGCCTTATCAGACCCTTCTTCGCCTTATCATACCTAACATACTATACACTTACACTGCTTTATCTTAGTTTACCTTACCTTACTTTACACTGCCTTTGTTTTATGTTACACATAGCTTACCAACGATTGTCTAACCCCACCTTGCCTTACTTTATCTTGCCTGACCCGATCTTATCATGCCTTAAATTGTCTGACTTGACTTTACCTTGTTTCACATTAAATTGCCTTTCCTTATTTTACATGGTTTTACCTTAGCTTTTCTAATCCAGTCTTTACCTCCGTTGTCCAGGTCTTCATCTGCTCTCGCTTAGATTACTGTAACTCCCTCTATGTTGGCCTCCCCAAAGTCCATCTCGCCCCTCTATATATAATATGTTCTTAACGCAGCTGCCAGACTAATCGCCCGTCTCCCACGCTTCTTCCATATTTCCACATTCATGTTTGAACATATTCATTGGCTACCTCTTACTGCCCGCATCCAACTAAAGGTACTCATCCTTATTTGCCGATCTTACCTGGGACTTGCTCCTAAATACCTCTGTGACCCAATATGTCTTCCCGCTTCAGTTGGCTCCCTTCGCCCTCTTTGTTCCTCTGATCGACTCGACTTATTTGTTCCCCGAGTGAGAACGGCAATGGCCCAGCCCAGTCTCGTTCCTTTGTTAGTATTGACCTTTCATTGTGGAATCGGCTTCCTCCTTCGGTCCAGGCTCATTACTTTCTGTTGGTCCTGCCACAGCCTTTCGTTGTCTCAAAACTTCCCTTTATTCCCGAGGTCTTTCGCACTGGAAGCGCCTCTGATTGGTGCACGGGCACTGGTAGAGGAGCTTTTTAAGTTTTGAAATACAATACATTAGAAGCGATGAGGGACGGACAAAAGTCGACGGCAAAATGGGCTGACGAGACAAACACAACACTTCAAAGCAGAACAACCGGCGTTTTAACAATTTCTTTGCCATTCTTAAGAAGACGACGATGAATACGTTAACGTATCAGTCTCTCATTCGTTTTTAAGTAGACGTGCACAGCGTGATCAGTGACCTCCAGCTGGTAAGGGTTGGTTTTTCTACGCTATAGCTTTAGAAAAGCCGGCGACGCACCCACACTGGGACTTTTATCAAAGACAAACTTGATGCGCCATAGACTATTAATAATTTATGATATTTTTATTATGACATTGACAAACTGGAGAATTAGACGGCTTCGTTATTGAGCATGCGATACAGAGTAAGATAACTTTTTGAACATCAAGAATGAGAGGTTGACTCGGAACTTTTCGTTACAAGCTCCATTACTGAGGGTGAGGGTGGGGAATCGAGTCTGGATTGACTTTGTTTCGTTCCAGGGCTCTCTGAAATTTCTTCCTTTCACGTTTCGCAAGATCTTTCCATCTATCTCCTAGTTTCGACATTCCAAGTATTTGGCTATTTTCATGTTTTCTATTGCCCGTTCTCATGCACTGTGCTGCAGTTGCATCTTTGCACATCTGGTCTATAGCCACATCAGCTGGTGATGTAAAGGACCTCACAGACTGCGTACCGACTATAGGACCAGTCCCCGCATGCTTGGTTGATAGGCTGCGACAAAGATATGGGGCTAAAGGTCAGGCAGAAACGTTTCAAGCCCAGCTTTATCACCGCAGTCAACCGATCTTGTTGGTTCTTTGTTTTCACTCGACTCCCAGTTCTCTCTACGTAATCTCGCACTGAACGTCGACGCCCAACTTCACCTTGGCTACTTTGCTCTACCGCTTCTTAAAAGGATAAGAATATCTATTAGACTGCCCTAATGATGCACCTCCTTTTGCTATGCCCCGTTGTTTTTACGTATTTTATTAGCGCAGTTTGAGTCTGTAACAGTTGTGCGAAGTCAAGGGAGAGAGAGGAGGACTCACGTTCGTTGCATGGTCACGAGTTATTACAATGACCTGGGGCCGTATGCATGAGACGGGTGTAACCTAAATCCCAGCTTAAATCTGGCCTATGACGGAGTAGTGGGTTAATTCGGCATGCATGTGTCACGCTTAGTGCCTTACGCCGGGCATAACGCTATTCCTATTCTACCCTAGGCATAAGTCCGCTATTCCTAGCTTAGCGGTGATAAACAAAGATGGCGGACGTCGTGATTCGCTGCATTCGAAGATGTTTTAGATGCCAAAGTGTTTCAGAAGCGCCATAATTAGCTCGCCTCGTTCACTGACAACGAACTTTAAATTGCTTTTCGTTTGCCGTCACAAAATGCTAAAATTTGACGAGATATCTGACGATGTTGCACTCGAAGTGCCGCGTCAGGTTCTGTACGGTGGGTAATGACGAGGGTATTTTCGCGCGGGAAAAACCCAGAGACATGCATTGTCTCTCTCGCACAGTTTACACCCGGAGTAGTCTGCGTACTGACTATTTTCATGTTTTCTATTTGGCTATTCACTGGCTACACGGGTGTCATGCATGCCAACAGCGACCAAGGCTTATTCAGGGAATAGTTACTCCGGGCGTAAGCGCTATTCAGGGAATAAGCTACTGTCGTCTTATGCATACGGCCCTGAACACGACATTTAGGCCTAACGTGACACCTAGTTGTAGGCCTATGCAGAGAAAATTTACTATAAAGCAATGACGTACTGTTGTTGTTTTCTATCTAGACTGTCCACACCACACATATGTCTGTATAAAAGCCTAAACCTGTAGTGTCTCATGCATGAACGACTGCAAAATGCTTGCCTTCGAAACTTGTTCGATGGTCCAATTATAACATTTAGTCCGAAGACAGTCCGTCGCCCAGCCATCTTGATCAAACATACGTCTCTAAATTTATATTTCGACTTACTCCAGATACGAAGTCGGTTTAACTCAGCGTAGGCCTACTTATACCGTCGGCTGTTTCCCCGTTGTGAGCCCACAGTTTACAGTATACTGCTCAACGCGTGTAGCCCTACGTCCCGCATGTTTCTGTATAACTAACGTATCAGCTCTACGTCCCGCATGTTATATCCGTGTGCCCTATGAGTCTCTGCTAAATGGGGTTACTGTGTTGTGACCCAGCGATAACCCGCGCGTATTTGACCGAACCAGTTGTTGCCGGTCTAATTCCCTGCGCCTTGTTTACCCGCGGCCGGTTTTGAGTCTGGTAGATTTCCATTAACCTTGGCCCCGGCTGACTTAAGCCTCAAACATTTCGCGATTTCAACGTACCGATATTTATATTAGTAACGTATTTTACGTTGGTCCTGTTCGATCCACAGAGCCTACGCATGAAGGAGTCATCTTCATTTAAGATACGGTTATAATATAAGGATGACACGGCGGTCGGTAGATTTAGTTGACGATGGTTGATCGGATTTGACTGGTTTTGTGAGCCGGATGTATAAAAGTGAAGTGCTGATGACAGGATGTCATAACCCTGGCACTTCATCATAGCAGGTGCCCGGAGTTGTGGCCTAGAGGTCTATAAATGCCCGAGGGTTTCCGATGAATCGCGGAGTTTTACCTTCGTTGCAGCAGAGATCTGTTATGCCTGATTTAGACTCACTTTTCTTCTGCTTTTGCGACGATCACCGGTGTCTGCATACGATCAACGAAGTCGACAGGAATCTTAATGACTACTGCCATATGTGTATGCAAGAAGCAATAACCGATAGGATCGATAAAAATGGCTAGCAAATTTTGTAAACGAATCGATAAAAGAATCGTTAAACTCCCAGGAGTTGATGAAGATATGGACGACGATTGGGAAAGAAATCAGTCGTCTCATTGCCTCTGCAGCCAGGGATCCCTGCAGGAGGGAATCAGTGACAAGAATCCGAACGATGAGTAGGTTAATCAGTCAATACGTGTTTCATTTGTGTCTATAATAAGACGAGTGCCTGAAGTACCTGGCGACAGTATGCATAGCAGACTGCGAGCATACTGTTGACTTAGACAATCAAGGACTCGCGTTAGTCTAACAATGAATGATAAAGTTGTTGGAGACGATTGCTAAACACCGACAAAGTCAGAAGCAGCGTATGCGGCCTGAAAGGCAAGAGGCCTAACTGCATTGTCGGCGTAGGCCTCTAGTTATTATGCCTAGCCTTAGGCCTACATGTCGGCTTCAGAACCTGTTTCTCTATTTCAGACTCACTCGCTATGTAGAAAGAGACCGCCTAACTTATTCATCTTCGATGGAAGATTTTCGGTTAATGGCGTTAATGGCTTCAGAGATTGCGTTAAAAAAATCTATAAGTAAACTTAAACGCTCGGAGAAAGGAAAAGAGCATTAGTTTTTAGAAGAGAATATCCCGCGTGTGAATGTGCTTATATATGCGTATTCATCGTCT
The DNA here is from genome assembly GCA_963556255.1 of Allolobophora icterica. Classification (NCBI taxonomy): domain Eukaryota; kingdom Metazoa; phylum Annelida; class Clitellata; order Crassiclitellata; family Lumbricidae; genus Allolobophora; species Allolobophora icterica. The sequence continues at coordinate 31,335,057 of OY744605.1, read as the reverse complement.
CGTATCCTCGATCCGTAGACATAGACCATGAGGATTAACCGATTTCGATCCTTACCCTTCGTGCTATATCTCAGCCAACGCGTCAGGCGGTGAGTCGGCGACCCTCAGTTCAAATCTCAACAATGAATTGTAAACAACAGTAATTAAGCTGTTATTAGCTATTGTCATCGGCGGAAACAAGTCGGCTGCTCTACAGCCATATATCGGTCGTTGTATGCGGCGGAGAATTTATGGAAATTTTATGGATCTCCGGCGTTTAACGACCGACCGCCAAATAAGGTCTATCTCTGTCTGTGTGTGTGTGTTTATCTGTGTCTGTGTCCGTGCCTGTCTTTCTGTTGTACGAAACAACTCAGTCAACGCCACATGGTGTACGCTTTGTATGCATGACGTGTATATGAATACATACAGTTATAAACGTGTACAATAAACATACGAACCACACATTCACGCACAATAAAAACACCTACCTGCATATATGTATATATATATATATATATATACAAAATAGCTATATATATATGTATTGCATAGCGAGATATTAGTCATGATGTTGGTGAACAGAAGAATAATGCACTGACCTTTTCACCGGAGAAGATTCATCATTTGATGTGACATTTTTATATTCTGTGATCATTAGGCATCAAAACAACTCTGCTAGACAAAGTCGTTCAACGAAGACTCCGATGGTTTGGACATGTAGAGAGAATGCCAGTTGACAGAATCCCACACAGTGCACTACATGCAAAATTCGAAGGGAAAAGACACAAAGGCAGACCAAGACTACGCTGGATAGATAATATAACTGAGGACATAATATCACTTGGACTAACATTAAGGGGCAGTAGACTTGACAAATGACCGAGGACGATGGAGATAATTTATTCGTACCCATCGCCGCCAAATGGCTGGCGTCAGTTACTGATGACGATGATGAACTCTGCAGGGTAGTTGGAATCTCATGATACTGTTTATTTTATGGGTCACATCGTATGCTAATGTACAGTTCAAGAACACAGCATGGCCTTGTTGCAACGATCTGAGTTACTATCTTGAACCTTGAGGTTCAAATCCTCGCTAGAGCAGAAATTTGTTTTGAGATTTTTGCTTCATCTGCACCCCTAGCTAACTCAGCTATAATGAGTACATTGACCGCACATTGTCGATGGGAAGATGACACAGCGAGGAAGAAGACTTCACCCTCATATACCGAGGCTAAGAAAAATGAAGTCGTTAGCACTTCTTACGCATGGTTATACTCAGGGCTACATTAAGCGACTGCTCTTCTTTTATGAACGCAATACTTCCCATTCGGGGTCTTTGTAAACAAATTATACGTTTGATTGGAATTTCCGAAAGCAATTCGACGAAAACTAGGCCGAAATGGAAACTCGCGAATTCTCTTCTGTACTTCCTTTTTGCTATACAACAATGGATGCCCATTTTACTTGACAAGACGACAAACTTGTGGCGACAATTTAGTTAATCAAACTGCTAAAATGTAGACTTAATACGCATCAAAGGCTCTTAATAAATATAATTATTTATTTAGTATACCTTCGTTATTAAGGACGCTTAATAAACATATTCGTTTTAATTAGCACCTTACTTTTTTGCGCCATGCCTGGCATATGCAAGTGGAAGACATTTAGACAGGGACCTAATTAATTAATTAACTAATTAATTAATGGAGAACCCAACCAAGTGAGTGAAGAGGAATTTTCCATTCTTCTAGAAATCGAATTCTGGTGTTGGCATGAACTGCCAAAAGTAGTGGAGGTCATTCATTTATGCATTCATTCATTCACGCATTCATTCATTTCATTCAAAGAATTTATATAGCGCTTCTTAATGGTAGCTACTCAAACTTTTCTCAGAGGCTCCCGCCCAGCTCCAGCGAGGTCATCACTGCAGGGTCAGAATGATATGCGTATCCTGAGGGAGACTCTTCCAAGTTGATGGCTCAACCAGTGAAAAGGCGTTGGACTGTCGAAGTGAGCGTGCTGAAGGAACAAGCTCACCTCGGGTCGCGGAGCAGAGGATTCTACTGCTAGCTGAATTTAAAACAGGGCAACATAGCATCCGCAAGTAGGCTGCAGGAATATTCCTAAAGGATATCGCCAGACCCACATCCGGGATATGCACCCTGCAAGGTTGATGAAAGATTATCACAGGACACGGGGTACATAGGCTACTAGAAGAGGAAAAGCAGGAGTAGAAGGAGGACGGTGAGAAGGAAGTGGAGCAGGACTAGGAGGAGGAAGAGGAGGAGGATGCAGAAGGAGAAAGAGTCTGACTACAGAACCACTTAGCAAATGACACAACATATCAATGACAACACTGAGAAATATCCAGGCACACATGATGGCCTTGTGTCCGCTGTATATAATGAAAGTCTGACGCGTGGTTTTGCCTTTATCCTACTAAGCCTGCATGTATGCACGGCATTTGATAGTTAAGTTTAATTAAACTATATCATACATGCAAGTGTGGATAATTCAATGCATGTGCAGTTTTTGCATATATGATTAGTGTTTATAGAAATGTATGTGCTTAGCGTAATTTGTTATTATATTAAAGATAGAACTCTGTCATTTAGAAATACGCATCAGAAATCTATTACATTACACCACGAGAATAAGAAGTAGACTCAGGAGTGTATGTTGTGATAAAATACTTTAGCGTGCATCATACGCTTCATGGTAGGGCCTACACAGAGGGCCCTAGCGGGACCCCGATTGATGTACAATTCTGACGTTTGAATTGGGATCGATAAAAGTTATGCTATGTTATGTTAGTGTGTCAGTGAAAACGTGGGTGGCGTCGTAAGTTAATTTCTGCTTCGTGGCCAGTCATGTGTGTCTCCTGTTGTCTTCTGCAGAGAGTCCGACATGCGTTTCACGGTTCAGCGCTACGATTCCGTTCCACCATCCGTCGAGCGCCTGTCCTCGCAGTCGTCCTATTCCACCGAGAAAGACGATGAGGAGTCGTCCTCTCACACCGCCGTCTGCCGCACCCAGTCCGACTCCAGTCAGATGTGCGAATCTCTCGGACCAGTCTTCGAGGGCGCGGACACGCACCACAGCACGATCCACGAGGACGACAAAGATAGCAGCGGCGGCGGGGGCAACGACGACGAGTCGAAGCCGTTGAAATCAGAGACGGAGAAGATCGCGCAGATCGGTCTGTCTTATCACGAACGAAGAACGCGTCGGTTGGTTCTTAAGGACGGTTCATGCAACGTAACTGGCGGAAACATCACGAAACGAAAGCAGAAATTCCTCGTCGACATCTTCACGACGTTGGTCGACATGAAATGGCGCTACAACCTGTTGCTGTTCGCTGCCGCCTTCGTTCTCAGCTGGATGGGGTTTGCCACCGCCTGGTTCATTGTGGCCGTGGCCCACGGTGACCACGAACACCGCGATGAACCCGACTGGTCGCCATGCGTCGCTAACCTATACGACTTCACGACGGCCGTTCTGTTCTCCGTTGAAACGCAGCACACGATCGGTTACGGGTTTCGGGTGATTGAACCGACGTGTCCGGCAGCCATGGTCCTTCTGATGATGCAGTCCTGCATCGGAGTCTTCATTCAGTCGCTCATGACTGGCCTCATCTTCGCCAAACTGTCACGGCCGAAGAGACGATCAGAGACGATCATGTTCAGTCGAAACGCCGTCGTCAGCAAACAAGACGGACAGTACTGTCTGCTGTTTCGAGTTGGAGACATGCGCAAGTCACACTTTGTCGGAACTTCCATCAGAGCAATACTCGTCAGTGATAAGTATGTATCCAGTTTAAGCACTTCCCATACAAGGAAAAACTGTTTAATTGTGTGTACAATCATACAGTGTGATTCATAAGGTTTCCGATAAGCTTGTGTCCATTTCAATGATCCCTTTTTATTCTGTGGCCAGATTGTGATGTTCTTTTGCATATTGAGTCGTTGTATTGAAAGTACATTAGGGCCAAAGATGTGAACACATTTTTATTGGTAGTAAGTATTCACATAGTCTATATACTGTCCTTTTAAAAGAACGTGGTCATGTGGGGCGTGGTGGCTCAGTGGTAAGTTCGGCGCCTTGTAACCGGAGGGTTGCAGGTTCGAATCCCACTCTAGCCGCTGCGTACGGACCTTGGGCAAGTCCTTCACTCGCAATTGCTCGTGGCGCTTCGGCGTGAAAATTCCGGCACAGTATCAAATGCTGTAGTCGGGAGCGCCTCTGAGTAGTAGTTGACATCGAGAGGCGCTATAGAAATATCCGGAATAAAGAATAAAAACGGGTCAAGTACCCCACATACAACGGATGACTGTTTAATTGTGTATGGTTCCTTTGGTTTACGATGAGGGGTATATACCCAGTACCTCACATACAGGTGATGATTTCTGTTGTGATTTATCTGGCCTCTTCTAAATCGTTTTTAGCAATGTAGACAATTATGGGCGAGTTTTTAGGCTATTCAGCAGCTATCATCCAGCCGAATCAACTTTATTGCAAGCATATGCCTGCATCATCAACAGGCATATAATTGTGGTAATCTTGGAACGCATATACTCCTTCATAATAACTATTAAGTAATAATTATAATTACTTGGATCTAAAGGCAGTTTTACACCTCCTGTAACGCTGCGTATGGGCAGTGTTACAGTGTAAACCAAGATGATGGTTGCATGCAACTCAGCCACGCCTATGGGCTCTGGTACTCCTTGAATAGTACATTAGGCTACGGGTCTGAAATTGAGCCCGGTTAGTTCAGTTGATAGAACCTTGGACGTCGTGACAGGTGTTGAAAGCGCCTCGTATAATTACGACCTGTATACATACGCTAGGCTACACTCCCCATTAGAACAATGACACATTGTCAAGGCAGAACATCTGTTGCACACTTCATTACCTGGTTTGCATTGAAATCATTACTTGTAATGTTACGACAGCAAGGCGGCCGTAAGTAAATGACCTATATTTTAAGTTTTATGTTATCGTACGGCCCCAATCTGCAAAGGAAAAGGCTTGCTCGATCATTATGGGATGGGACCATAAGGTTAGAAGTAGTTACGGAAGGATCTTAAATTTGAAGTTACTAAATCTAAATGACTTACAATTATTACTAATAATCCAACATATATGCAGAGTCAGAAGTGTACAGAGAACGACAAGTAGCGTATGAATTTAGGGATCCAATGCAAAAGCTCTGTTCAGAGACTAAACCTTCTGAAACGGAAACATTAAATGGCTAAGAAGCAAAGTTCAAGTATTTTGCGAATTTCACAGTAAACATTGTAAGCCTAAGAGCTTAACCTTGTTCCGAATGAAAATGTGCACAGCATCATTATATCTATGTATACTTCTATCTGTATATTATATCCATCAAACGTTTTGCTATATAGCAGTTGTATCCTCCTATATCTTGACTAATTTGAGGTCCATTACCACTACCAGGACAAGTCGTTATATAATTATAAGGGAAATAAAAATTAAATGACCATACAATCAACTATCAATGTATGTCATAATTTGATGCTCGAGCTCACGTGTCATTTTAAGAGCTTGTGTTTACAGTCCGTTTCAATGCCATAATAGAAACTAGCATGATTAGATGCAAAAAGCAGAATATAGTATATATTTATGCATATATTCTAATTTCTTATGTACGTATGTATGGTTAGCATAGGTCGTAGTTTATGATGAATTGAGAGTGACTGCAGTGAGTTGTGGCTTTTGATTGAAGGCAAACGAAGGAAGGCGAGACGATTCCGTTGTGTCAGTTCCCGCTCGACCTCCAGACTGACACGTGCATCGGAGACAATTTCGTCTTCCTCGTCTGGCCTACGACCGTCGTCCATAAGATCACGAAGACCAGTCCACTCTGGAAAGTAGCTGCTGACACACTCCTCAAGGAGCAGTTTGAAATCATCGTCATCCTCGAAGGTAGGCTTATACACGCCAACAGCAAAGGCAAACGACGTCTGCATTTTATCAAAACATTTGTCAGTTTTGGCATTGAAATTGAAGGATTCTTTTATATGCCAATTATCGGAAGCATTTTTCTTCCTTAACATTCACATTTAGAAATTCACATATAGCGCCGCCATCTACTGGCCGATAGAATGCAAAGAAAATCAAAGTATCGCAATTAAAACAAAATCTTTGACGTTACCGTTATACACTGTAAAAATGTTACAGCGAAAGTTGCCAAAAATGACTAGTAAAGTGTTAGAAGTGACGCAGTAACACACATAGATATCCTTCTGTTTTGCCGTTCACTTGTGTTCGGTTCATTTGTATAGTCTGTCTCTGTCTCTCTTTCTCTTTCTCTGCCTGTCTGTTTTTCCCAGCGCCTAAAATACTCAGAAATGTCAACTGCACACTCTTCCTCAATCTGTCAAACTGTACTTGAACTGATGACTAACATTTCAAGTATTGGAATGAAATCGTGCGTAGATGACTCAACACTGCACACTCGACAAAGTCAACTGCACACTTTTCCTCAATCTGTCAAACTGTACTTGAACTGGTGAACTACTTGAACTCTCAAAACTCCACACTGCGTACTCGATAAAGTCTACTGTACACTTTATGTGAGGAAACGCACTTTTCTTCCTGGTATCGGTTTGTTTGTTCAACATCTCTGTCTCTTTAAGGATTTATGAAACAATGTCCACTATTTTGTCCGTTAACTTGCTCTTGTGCATATGCATCCCTCCACATAACTTGCTTATTCATACTGCTCGACAAACATTTGTACAACTAATCTTCCAAGCTTATACACATTTGTGGCATTACATATATAATTTATATTAAATCTATGATAAATATTTTCAATATCTGCAATAATGAATCCAGTCATATAGCGCGGGACTTGATTCAAGTAACAGAGCCAACTGCGGCATGACCTCTGCTTAAAGTTAATCTATCTTTCTTAAGTGAAGTCACGTGCTGCTGCCAGTCAACGTTGTATCGAGATTCAAACGCATGCTTTTGATCAACCACTTTGGTTTGTAACGAGTCTTTTCTAGTACGCCAGCTCTTGGACTTGTGTGGCGCTGTATGACTAGTGAAGTATTTATCATATATACACAGCGGAAATCTACACTTTATATATACGGTTACTTGTATGCTGATGATACAAACGCATTTCGGCCTTATTCGGTTTTCGATGCTCTGCCTGCAGCAATACAATGCAGGTCACCTAACTGATTACAAATTGCTAATCAAGATTCATAAATTCAATTCCTAGGTTGCTGAACGAGAGCCGATTATATTCCTGAGTTGACCGCTTTTACTTGACCTTGATTGATCAAAGAAACCCTCGTATCTGGCTCTTGCCTCTATCATGTGCGCCGATTGCGAGTTATTTGACTTTTGCAGCTCCTCCTCCTCCTCCTCCTCCTCCTCCTCCTCCTCCTCCTCCTCCTGCTTCTCCTCCTCCTCCATTCTAAGATCAACTGTCTGTCTCTTCGCAAGCATCTTGCCTTCGCGGTGGTTGAGCCATCTACCTGCAATGATATTTCTTTACATCAATGCATTCTCCTGGCCACTAATACTACTCACAACTTTTGTCAACATGTGATGGTCTGTTCTCTGCTCGGGTCTGGACTCAGAGCGTTCTGAAGAGTAAACAACTGAAGAGGCGCTATATGAACGAATAGAATCAAGTGAATGCGTAACTATAGCCTTTTGTTTGTATCTCAAATGATCCTGTAGGAATCGTTGAGTCGACAGGCATGACGACCCAGGTTCGGACGTCCTACCTTCCGTCCGAGATTCTGTGGGGCTACCAGTTGGCACCGCTGATGACCTACCAGAAGGAGAACGGTCAGTACAAGATCGACTACACGCAGTTCCAACAGGTGATGCCACTCAACTCGATGCCATCGTGGAGCGCCAAGCAGCACCATGAGCGACGGGGCAGTGACACAGTCTACGACACTGACAATTCCACTTCCGGCTACTTCACCACCGTCGTCCGCTCTAACACTCTCCGCCAGAGCGTGCTTAAGCGCATGCGCAACAGCATCAGGCGCCGCACGACCTCACGGGATTTGCCGCGTCCATCGGGCAATTCAGCAAAGACAGCGCCTCCACCGGGCAAGAAGTCGAACGAACAGACCCTTCCGCCAGTGGTAGATCAAGACCGCGGCAGTGTTTCGTCTTTGTGATGACAGCCTCCTCCGAGTCTTTCGAAACCTCCGTTCTTTCACGTCTTCATTCCTCTTGTGAGTCGCGAATCTCGACATAATAAACAATTCCGTAGAGGACGGCGCTTACACGACTTCAGTTGACCACTGGACGCATACCTGATGGGCAATTAACCTTACCTGACCTTGCTATTATTCACTTCACTTGACCCCGCATGACCAAGCCCTTCCTTACTTTACTTTACTCACGTTTTATCGGATATTTTCATCCCACCTGATCTGATATCACACTTCTATAGCTTATCTTCCACTTGTGTTTCAGACTATTATTTTGTTCATCTCCTTCGCTTTATCCTCTTCGATCCACTGTTGCTCTTTCACATGTATACCCTTCCAGATGTCTTCTTATTTTACTTTAGACTGAACTTCCCATTGATATCAAGGGGTAAACATTTTCGACGACCGTCAGGCAGAAGCTGGATTTAAAGTGAAGTTTGGGAAATGAACGTCTTCTATTTTGAGCTTTCATATTTTAAGACTTTAGTAATAAAAATCGTTAAATGGAGTTGGATTTTAAGTTGAGGAGGGAGAAGAGCGTGTCAGGCCCTTCTACAATGACTCAGTAAGTCGTCAGTAAAATCTGTATGGCTGTGTGAGTGCTCACAGTGTCTTTTATTGCTGTGTGAGGGCACAATGTCTTAATTACTGTTTCAATTATTTTTAATTACACGTTTTCACTTATTGGCCTTAAAAACTCTTCGCAGCATCAGGTCTTTAATTTATAGTTAATGGTCACACACACATGCACGCAGCCTGCTGCATGTGTGGTCTTTACTATATGACCCTTGGTCCTGGTTTTCTGCCAACCTTTAGACCGCTTAGTCCGTTGGCCCCCTGTCGTCTGCAAACGCTATCATTTCTCAAGTAGACAGTGCGTGCAGAAACTAAAGTAGCTATAGGACGTGTGCGCCATTGAAGCAAAGCACTGCGAGCCTCAACTCTGCATCTCGTATGACCTTTTACGGCTTTCAGATAAAAATGTCTGATTGTGTGTAGGCTGCAGTTTTTAAGTGTGCTCTGATGCCAGACAACACGTCAATATAACAGTATTCCAGCGTTAGCGATTCTAAGAGTGGCGGCCGTGTGGTCTGTTTGTCCTGAATTCGGCCACAAGCATGTAGCAAACGAAACCACTGCATTTATACGTCAACGAAATTTTTCTGTCAAGTACCCAGTTATTGTAAATGTTTGCTTCGGCTTTTATATGGTAGCTCTGCACATGTTAGATAAAAATTGCTAAGAGACTCTGTGTTCAATACAAATATAACATTTTAAATTGAAAGAAATCGCCGATCTTCTGAACGCTGTCTATTGCTGAATGTTACTGCTATGTATCAACGATTTTAATCAAGATTTCGCCTTCAGATTTTGCGCTGCTTTTGAATACCAAAGATTTATAAACAATTTATGCTGTTTATGTCAACAGTGTTTCGGGAATTTCGCCCCTGCGTTGTGCAGTAGGGATTGGGATTTTCATTTCAATTATTATAATTATCTGTCAATTCTATCTATAAAACGGTACTGTGAGTATTGAGATGAGGAAAAGTCATTTAACTTCTGACGTCGACCTGCAGAGGTCAGAATGGTAAAGCCACATACTCTCGCAAGTGCAGATGAGGTTTGAACCCCGCGACATCTGTTGATCCAAGAATTGAAGCCGAATTGTCCGGTTTTCTTGGACTAAAATCTGTCATAAGATCTAAAATATCGATATCCCGCCATTACTGGGGCATAGGCCAGAAGGATCGACTACCTCAGTTACCTCTCGTTAAATCCAGGAGCTATTATTCTTCGCCTGCTCCAATGTTTTAACACCCTATTTATGGCAACAATCCAAAATTATTACATGTTTATCAGGTATTAACTCTCCTTGTTCTGTATTGAAATGCATTTGATGGATTTTATGTTTATGTTTATGAACAGTGGCGTCTTTAAAGCTATAAGTTACACGATACATATCCGTGCATATATAGGCTAGCGTGTATAGGAATATAGGTGAGATCACTCGATGTCTTCGAGTACTCGTGTTCGAATTGATCTGATGACCATATATAATGTAAATTGTATGTAAATCATGTCGCATTGTAAATTGCCTTGTCGTAGTTAAACTAAAGTTTGTTGATTCATTTGTCCACGTGATTTGTGGCTAATACATATCTTGAGTGATGACACTTGATGGTTTATCAAATCTCTAAATCACATTCCATTTAAATCATCGATTTAGCCTAAGCGGGACTACTTTTTAAATTCGCTGTGATTGAGATTCTTCTTGATTTGTTACCGATATACATCTAAAGACGATAACGATAATGAAGCATATTTTTGGAGCTGAGTGATAGACCTACTGTACGTTCTAGGACAAATTAAAAGGACCGGCTTTTGTAGTGCACGGTGGTATACATCGATAGCGCGCTTGGCCTAAGATCCGACGATTGCGAGTTCGGACTTCACTCATACGAACCTGGGCGAGTTGTATGCACACAATTGCCTCGTTAACCATGCAGTAAAACCAGGTAAAGCTATCAGCGTAAACTCGGAAGTGAACTGCAAGTCCTGCAATGCAATGTCCCCTTTGTTCAGGGCCTCTTCGTTCACTGCAGGCGCAAGGACTGAAGAGAGGAATCCGTGCACCCCAATGGGGTGACTTGATAACTTTAAGCTTCGTTCGTCGGGGTCGATTAATCATATATCAATTTACGGTAAAATTCATGATTACATTGGCTAACTGAGCTGAAAATAACCCTAAGAAATTAAAATTTATTATGTGTTGATTTACTGAATGAGTTATCAGCTATCGTTCAAATATACGACTGCTGTTAGTCTGATAGTAGTTTTCATATAAAACTACGGCTCTGGCAACTTCTGCTAACATCATTTCTACAACTACTGATGCCTTATTACTGCTCAGAAATACGAACGTAAACCAAAATAATTATATGCTTTATTATTTTACCCATATGTGACGCATGACTTGCTATTGCGAATACTCACACAATTTATAAGGCCTAAACACTATTCTGCACATTTATAACCTACTCGACCATACATGTACTTCAGTGATATAATTACACCTGCAATAAATGTACAAATCTCCTCAGACAATGTGTGAATGGAATCTCTGAATACACGATGCTCAAATTTTTCTGTTGTCCTTGGAGCAATATACCCACTTGAAGTTCTAAAATTAGAAAGGCTGTTAATTATTGATTGTTCTTATATTTTCATGTAAATGGTTTGTCAGATATATAGGCCTAGTTCGTTCATAGCATAATATTTCAATTCAGTTACACCACCCAGTGAACGGTTGCGTAACTGTTGATACTTTGATCATCTAGACTCTAGGGGGTCAAAGGACGCGGATTCGAAACCTTGTCATGTTCTACGTAGGCGATTACGGCTGCTGTGTAAGTTGAATAAATCGTAGGCCGATTATTCAATCAGTTTGTACATCATAATTAGATAATAAACGAATTATATGGGATTGTATGGAATTAAATTTTTGTATTCGTTTAAAAATTTATTTATCATCTGTTAATGTTTTGATTTATTAATAATTTTTTGAAATATGCTGATTAGACCTAAATCCAGCTACATAGACAGAATGGTATAATGGAAGCTATGACTCCGAATTGATGGCGCAAAGGGCCGGAAATGCACAATTGTATAGTTAATTGCAGTTCTTCTTCATCTCTTGTCCAGATTGTGCTTCATTTGCTGACAGGTTTACTACTCTGGCATAAAGAAGTTCTGATCTTTTATGTTAACTAATCCTGTACATGTATACATGTGTTTATGCCATGAACACAGTTTATAGTGTAGGCCTATAAAACGATACATTCGATTCAGCGGCCACAAATGTTTCACTGGTGAAGGTGTGGTTATCAATCTTCGGCTATGTTGCAGTACACTTTATTCATTAATTAAGCAGACGTGCCTAGTTGCCATTTATTTTCAAGGTCCATTTTCACTATTTCTACAAAAAGACGAAAAGTAAGAACTAATTTCGTCACCCACAAAATGTGTAGGCCTACTTTACGCATGCGTAGCAATTAGGCTACAAGTCTTCTACAACTCGCCTTTCAGGATTTGAATCCATGTGTGTCACGTGAAATGGACAACTCCACATCCGACTGTGCAGCAGATGGACAATTCTTCCTGTTGTTGGAATGCAGTAATGTCAGACAGACCCTTATAACTACTCCACCTATGTCACGTTGTCTACCTATGTAGCAAGACCTCATCCAGAGCAGTCTGCGACTGATAAGTACAGCAGATCCTAACTCTGCTCGTCTTAAGAGTTAGCTCACTGTTTGAAACCAGGCTCCCAGGTTACGATGTAATATTCCTTAACTCTGTTCTTTCCATATCACTTTGAACACTTCACAATCTAGTCTAGGTTAACGATTTCTATAAAAGAGGAATCAAGCGATTGTCGTTTGCCAAACCTCAGTCTAGATATGCTCAGAGTCACAAATCGGTCAGACGAGCCCTGATTGTTGGCTATGCACAGGATAAGCAATGGCCCAGAACAGTATTCGCCATAGGTATAAACTCTGGGGGTGGCAGCCGGTGCACGTGCCCCTCCAGTAATTGAAAAGGGGCATTGCTCCAAAAAATTGAGAGGAGAATTTAGGGAAATATTAAAATACTATGTTTTAGTATAAACAAACTCCTTCAAAAACAGAAACATGGAACTAAAATACTATCGGAAATTCATAATGAAAAGATTTGAAACAAAGACTTATTATTTATATCTTCAATGTCTTCAATATGAAAAAAATTACATGTAAACGAAACGCACCCCTTTCACACGTATTACGTAACACCGGAAGCGCACATGATGTCATCCGTTTTTGGCGTTCTGTCATCAATTTTCTCGTCGTAATCGTAATCTTAAACTCCAAAAGTCTAAAGCGCCACTCGAAGGCCAAGCGTAGGGCACCAGCCTTTTCACGAACGCTACGTCAAATCAGAGGGGTTTTCCAAAGAGTAGTCCAAAAGAGGTCCGAGTCTGGTTCCAAGGGGAAAGATCAAGAGAGGAGGTAAAGCAGCTGTTAAGGCGGGTTTCGTTTAGGTCGAGAAGAATTGGAAGGCGGAGGATCAGATGAGTCAGGGTATACGAGTACTTGAAAACGTGAGACTTCGGTTTTTAGTCGAAAGCCCGAGGGCGATAGATAGAGGAACATGAGGTGGAGGGTGGAGGACGGGTTGCAATAATCATGGAGGAACCGAGAATCTGCGAAATTCGGGAGGGGGATCATTGCAGAACATGAGATGAGTAGTGACCGTGGGTCGAGAAAGACTGAGAAAGGAGGAGGATCGGATGTAGCGGGTTTCCTGGATGGTGAAGAGATCACGAAGGTATTTGGGCTGGGAATATTGCAGAGAGTTGTAGATTAGTGATAGGACTTTGAAGTGGATTCGCTCTGGGATATTTAGCCAATGGAGTGATTTCAGAATGGGAGTGATATGATGATGTTTGGATGTTCTAGTGACACTGTGACAGCCTTGGCTAATGAGTTTTGGATAAGCTGAAGACGCTTGATTTGAGTGGATTCAAGGTTGAGGAAGATGGAATTGCAGTAATCAAGCCTTGAATTAACAATGGAGGTAGCAATGGTGGAGGCAGTTTTAAGGTCAAGTATAGGCCGGACGCGTCGGAGGTCACGACTGTGCATGAAGCAGGAGCGCGAGAGGTAGGAGATAATTATGGTTAGAGAAAGAGAGGTGTGGATCAAAAGTAATAACAAGAGTGCGGACAGGGGAGTCAGAGGTGAAGGTAAGAGACTATGAGTTAGTCCATAGGTGTATGGAAGGATCAGGGATTTTCTTGATTTGATCAGGAAGGCCTAGGATGATGAATTCTGTTTTGGAAGGGTTAAGGCAGAGGAGATTGGATTACATCCACTGTGAGATAAGGTTAACCACGTTGAGTAATTGTGTGATGGAGGTGGAAAAAGAGCTTGGAGAGAAGGATATGTAGAGTTGGGTGTCGTCTGCGTAAAGATGTCAATACAGGAGGATTTTATGAGATGGCTTAAAGGTGTGGTATACAGGATGAAGAGGAGTGGACTCAGGACGGAGCCTGCAGGAAAACCACAGGAGAGAGGGATTGCAAGCAGTGACTATTGGCTTTAACATAGAAGGATCGGAAGACAAGTAGGACTGGAATCAGAGTAGAGCAGTGCCAGAGGCGCCAAAACAAGTTGATATGTGAGAGAAGATATTTATTTGAAATGGCATCATTAATAAGTCACAGGTGACATCTTTCATATGTTAGAGGTGAACGGATGCTTTATTAGATAATTTGTCGTATTATTCCAACAAAAAGTGTTCGCAGTCTTAATGACAGGATTATTTTCGAAATAAATTGCACCCGAATGACTTTCGGTTAATTAAGTTCATTTCGCGCTCTTCTTTAGCTAGTTATTTGGATTTGGATTCGTCTGGCGGAGAGACCTTGACTTCCAGTTCCATCGACTCTGCTGATTTACCTTTGGCCCATGGTTGCAGTTCACCCGATCCAAGCACGACGAACATGATGCCACCAAAGACCTGCACACCCGCACTGATGAAGAACACTTTCTGCCAATCCTCACGCGTTTGCTACAGAAAAACAACCCAATTTAGTACATACATGTACATGTATACATGTAAACATTGTGGTTTGATGTAGTGTAGTCTTTGATTGTATTAGCTAGTTAGATATCTATACGGTTTCTTCACATGCTTTGAGAAGGTCAATCCCTGGTCCAGGGTCACACCTAGATTACGCACAGTAGCGGTGAAAGACACGCAAGGGAAGCACTGTTGCATACAAGGTAAGCCAAATTTGGAAATCAGCACACCACTAACAAATCGTATGAACTGGGTTTCCTAGGATTCGGCCGGAGGCATTTGGACGAGATCCAAGAGCCGCAGTGTGGAGGCTACCTACGAACTGGATAAAATGCTTAACTCATCGGAGGCGCGGAGATGAGTTAAGCATTTTATCCAGTATGTAGGTAGCCTCCACACTGCAGCTGGGTCATGAACATATGCCCGAGTTTCATCAGCATTATCATACTGATGAGCTGCAACTCCAGATGAGGAAATGATCAGGTTTAGATAACTGTTACAGATAATATAAAGTAGGGCCTTAGGATGGAATCCTGTGTAAGACCTGTGTGAGACCATGAACTCGTTATTAGCATACCAGTGGCGCCTCAGATGAGTCTCGTGAGGTTTATTTTGGTTTAGAATAACATGGTTGAGTGTTGCAGAGGTCTACTGCAATGTAATCGTAATAAATTAGGCTGATTGCGTAGTCATTCAGAAGGGCCTCTTGGAAACATCACAATGGAGTAAGGACTTTAACTTTGATCTATTTGTTACACTATTTCGTAGGCCTACTTATCAAACTGTATAGACTTCAATACCGCGAAACGCTGCGTAAATAAATCTAATCACGCTATTTCAGGTGTCATGCTACCCCAAACCACAACGCAGCAGCAGGTCCACATATCTGATTCCACACCCTCATATTACTCTTCAGCACACGAATACCATCAGACTGCAATGTACAGGCCCCAAATAACATTACACCTCATTGCGTCTCATTAAGTAATCACACCGTGTGATGTAGCTTATTATAATATTTCAACGACCGGTGATGTGTGACTTTTGACATCCGTTTGCATTGACTTTTAACATTGACTTACCGAGGTCGTCATGATGGCGGCGATAGTCGGCGCTATGAATCCCGACATAGCTGCCACCCCATTCGAAATACCCATCAGGGTGCCAGCGTAGATGGGGGCGATGTCCATGTGGTTGACGAAGAACCCCGAAAAGACGAATCCGCCAGACGTGACCGCCAAGGTCAGCAGAGTGACGGCTAATCCGGTCTGCGTACAGTCAAGGAAACTAAGGGCGATCAGAAAGACTGTCCCCACAAACAATCCTATGAACAGAAAAACGAAGTAATTGAACAAAAATCAAGTCAAAAATCATTGCAGTAGACATGTCACATAAAACGAATTGAAAGTCACACTCGCTGGCATATATAGGACGCACTGAACGACCCCGTTTATTAGAAACTGTAGCGTAATGAGTAATTGTTCATTTCTGTAGCGCTTCTTTAATAGTAAACGCTCCGAGATTCTTCGGATCTAATTACAGAAAAACACGATCAATTGCGATATGAAGGCGAATGAAACATGAATGGTGACTTTTATCTGGATGATGACTGACGAATACAGAAGAGACGGAGGTGGAAGGTGTCCAGGTTCTTGAACAGTGGCTTCATTTGGGACTATGAACCTAGCCAATGGCAGAATTACTTTGGAAAGAAATAGAAACAAACTAAAATAGATTACTGTGACCTAAAAACTAGCCAGGAAGCAACATTGCTTCAACACCTTTTTATCTTTAAGTCTATACAATCCTTCAGCAGGATATCGGACTTACCTCTGCATATTGTATATTCACTTTGGATCAGTATACATGTATTTTGGGTTCAACAGTTTTTACACATTATAAAATAGATGAGTATGCGCATATAGGACTGCATGACTGAACTGTTCCATATTTTCTTACCTAGTGAATTAAATAGCTTCCTGGTAACTCCTGTTGAAAGAATCTTTTTAGCTTGCAGGTAGTCAGCGAGGTAGGGTGCAACGTTCATGTTGGCCCAAAGTCCCATAAACGGTAGAGCGGAATAAAGTCCATTCTAAAAACGAAACGGTGGAACAAGGACATTTCAGTTCAAAAAATAGATTCAACTGAGGGTCATTAACTGTTTTAAATGAATCTATTAACGGCAGTCTCACAAACGAATAAGTAGAAATTGCAGACTCGTTATTAGCCTTTGATGAGTCTCTCTTGAAGTGGAGCTGCTATATAAATCTGCAATTACGATTACCATTGGCAGCGTGTTATATGCTTAGTGTACAACTTACACAGAACAATAATAGCCTGTAGGCCTAACTATATTGATAAACAATATTTGATGCATCTTTTAATGCGCAGACAGCAGATAGGAATTTTTCAGAAAATTCGGAAAAGTCAATCTAAATTCTATGAGGTCGTTTTTAGGGTAAAGATTGATGTTGGATGCACATCAAATGAATGCAATAATTTCTCTTTATCAACGCAGTTAGGTTTGTCTATGGCTCACAACATAAACGAAGTCGTCCAGGTTTGTCAGTGGCTCACAATATAAACGAAGTCGTCCTAACTGTAACAAAACTCTAAGACTTCTGAGTTGATTGTTTCTGGGACGCTACTGCATTTCAACGATCTTTCGAAACATTTCCATGTCACAGATGACTCAACCCGACGCACAAGTGAAAGACAAAGGCTTTCGTAACCTGATGCATCAAAGGAGCACGCAGGCGACAACGGAATGGCAAGGTCATCGATACGATTTGGCGGATATTCAGAAAAGACAAAATAGCAGCCACTAGAGGACACAATGCCAATGGCATTTCCGATCTGACATCAATAGGCCTGCAAAAAACTTGGTCTTTTCTTGGCGTTGGATACCACGGTGCATGACATGTTCGCAACTTCGTACGAGCAACATCGTCAAACGCAGAAATCGTAAAACGAAGACTAGGCAGCAGAAAATGTACTGCTATCTCACGGTTCCACCGTTCAGTAAACCTTCAAGTACGAAACTCTCTTTTTTGGGCAGTTGAGGTTGGAACAGTTGAAAGACCGAAGGCAGCTTAAGCTGAAATGACGATTCACACAGGTCCTGTTATAACTGAAAGCAAACAGTTAATTTAATTTAATTTGCCTGTTTACGAGTTTTTGGGTTTATGGACAATAAAGTACGGTAAATAATAAAAATAATAATAATAATAATAATAATAATAATAATAATAATAATAATAATTCGAGGACGGCGTGCTCCAAGCTTAAACACACTTCTGTTTTATAGTTTCTTAGAGCCTGAGCGATTTTTGTACCTCGGTCGTTAAAAAAATAATAATAATAATTTTCCATCTGCATCCAGCGCTACAACGCCATCGCATTTCGTGGCACTTTCACTA
The DNA here is from genome assembly GCA_963556255.1 of Allolobophora icterica. Taxonomy (NCBI): domain Eukaryota; kingdom Metazoa; phylum Annelida; class Clitellata; order Crassiclitellata; family Lumbricidae; genus Allolobophora; species Allolobophora icterica. The sequence continues at coordinate 31,316,817 of OY744605.1, read as the reverse complement.
ATGTTGCGGAGGACGAGGCCTTATTTTTCAGACATTCAACAACAGCTCCTAGCATACTTTTTTAAGACTCCTGATGGATTACATGTACCTCGGGGAAAAATAATAATAATATTCGTAGACAGTTTTAGACGGGGTTTGCATTGAAAAGACTGTTTTTAAATGGCAACAGCGTTTGCTATAGGCCTATTTTAGGGAAAGCTCACCGATGTGATGTCGAAGAGGAGAACTTCGCTGTAAAAGGTGGGTATGTTGGTGAGAAGGGTGTAGAATCCCCAGTCCATGCAGAAGTTGGAGATGATCAGAGCCCAGACGGGACCAGATAGAAAGAACTTCAGCCACGGAACTTCAGACAACTACAGAACGCAGAACAACTGGAATCAATGTCATATGATGCTACCAGTGGCGTCCAACCCCACCCCAACTGGAATGGGAGAAACAAACCCCAGTCTGAACCCTGGGTTCGTTACTCCGAGATTACAATGTCATGTGTTTCCGATAACATACATAATGCATAGATTAAATATATTATCTGAATTCTGAAATCAACAAGCCCCCAGTTTATATCCAGAAAGTTAAACCCCCACTTCTGGCAACCGTGGGAGATTGTTCTTCCCCATTGGTAGACGCCACTGCGTGCTACACGCTACATGCAAATTTCTGCAGATAAACTATTTTGGAAAGGTTTTAGGCCTACTTACAGCCAACTAAGCAGCCTACAAATTGCAATTTAAAGACGTTTATAATATCTATGATTTAATTAAGCGTCGTTCTAATTTAATTACTAGCGCCTCTTGCCAATCGAAATGTCGTGATATTCTGTGCTCTGTTGATAAATGACTTAATGACCGATAAGGTAGCTAAGTATAACACAGGTGCACATTAAAGTATTTAATTTGTAGATTCTTTATATATAAAACCAAGCTACATGAATTGGTTAACAAGTAGTCACGTGTAGCCTATTAATAGTTGCCTACTTTCGGCGGTTCTTCAGAGACTTCGCCCTTGAGACTGTGAACGATGTAATTTCTTTCAGCCTCAGAGATGAATTTGTTCGTATCAGGTGTATTACTTGCAAAGACCGCCCACAGAACAAGACACAGGATGGACGATATTCCTGCAGAGTGACGCACGTGCAAAAGTAACAGACGAATCAGTCAGTTTATCTCCGACATGGCAATTCATCTAATCTAGCGAATATGTACGAGCCATATGGAAAACGATCGAGTGTGTATCTGAGAAATGAGACGGAATGGACGAGCTCATGGGCGTGCAGGAATTTTTTTAGGGGGGCGCAAAAGGTTTTAGGAGGGGCAAAAAATTGGGGGGGGGGGGTAACATGACGCTTTGCATAGAACAAATTTACATAGAATTTTTTTTTAAATTGATTATCAAGGACTTTACCTAAATAACTGTTTCTTCGCATTAAAAATCGTGTTGGGACTGTTGTACTAATCATAATAATCTGAAGATTTTATTTTTATAAAATATTTGCAAAATCCAGGGGAGCGCAAATGCGCCCCTTTGCGCCCCCCTCCGGACGCCCATGGACGAGCTTAGAGTGCAGGAATTCTCAATATGGTACCAGCTGAAAATGCAAACGATTATCAGACGAACTTAATTGGAAAGTTATTAGACGAACTCACAACCACGTGTGGAACCCTACGCAGCCCATGGGACTCGTTTATATATGCCTGCAAACGTAAATCAGAGCAACTTAGCAATTATATAGCGCCAGTTCATTTACGTGCTTTGCTAATTTATCGATACCGTTTGTAAGATAAAACAGACAAAAATGACAGAGGCAGAGACAGAGAGACTGAGAGCCATAGACAAAAAAAGAAATAATGATGACGATGATGATAACGAGGACGATGATATCATTTGTTACTGTTGTAATTGCTGTTGTTTTTGTTGTAGTTGTTGTTGCTGTTGATGATGATGTTGTTGTTGTTGATGATGATGATGATGATGATGATGATGATGATGATGATGATGATGATGATGATGATGATGATGATGATGATGATGATGATGATGATGATGATGATGATGATGATGATGATGATGATGATGATGATGATGATGATGACAACATAGAATCTGCAGATGTCATACCGATGACATAAAAGACTGATCCCCATCCGCCGGCAAAGCCATATTGACAAAGAAGACCAGACAGCGGTAAAGCGATCACATTTCCCATCATACAACCTGAAGTAATCAAATATCTAGGTTGAATAATTTCAACATGGATGTCTTATTAAGAGTTTCGCAGTTGCTTATTCTGGATTTGAACGATCGACCAATTCATAAATTTTAGATATACAAATACATGTTGTGTCTATAGCGACCGTTGTGTCTTCGACGCTGCTCTTAGTTTATTAAATTTATCAGGGGTGAGATCGTTCACCATTGCTGCCAGTTTGAAAAAGTGTCACTCCATTGAAGGTCCCCGTAGACGGACCGCACTAGCTCGAGATTCAGATCTCTGAAATAAGCATGGCTCATTGGTTCCCATATTGTGCGCTGAAAGAGAGAACGGTAACAGGTAACTGTGAAGGCAGTTTCCTCTGATGCAAGGAAGCCACCTAAGAGCAATACAATTCACTACAATGCGTTAGAATAAACATCCAGGGCGTCTTATCCACTATAGACACAGTAGGCACTGTCCCTATAGGGCCTACGAAACTTTCAGGGGCCTACGAAAGTATGAAAATCTGAAATGAGATAAGAAAAGTAGATTGAGATTTAAAATCAAAACTGGGTTCGTTCGTGAATCATGATTAAACATGACGTCAAGAAATAATGTGACTGCGTTTAGCTTTAATGCAGAATTGGCAGTTGAGTTGGAGTCTACGAATGCTAGAGTGCCTAGGGCCTACGACTACCTTTAAAAGGTCCTGTAAACATCCCTCGCGGTAGTATACTTAAAATTTGATGATGTCTTAGTGAAATTGTTTGGTGCTCTTACCTGCGTAGGTGATACTCGTTAGTTTTGATCGTTCCATTGGAGGCGCCCACTTCCCCCACATCGCATGCATCGCTGGAAACAACGCTCCCTAGAATAATGGGCAATTGAACATTTCCATAACTCAAAATCATTAGCATTTTACCGACTGTCTGACTGACTGATTCGTTCATAGATTTATTCATTCGTTCGTTCCATAAACTGTATATTCATTGCGTCCCCAGAATCACCACTAAGCTTACTGTCTTCCAGTTAAAGACAATAGAGACTTTATTTCCCGAATACTATACTTATACTCAACATTTTCTATTTCTCAAAACTCTAACTTTGTTCCATGCTGCGGTTTGTCAGCATGTGCTTACTTTATAAACAGTAAACGAATATCATCATCTTCTTCGTTTATTCATTCATTCATTGATTCATTCATTCATTAAAGAAAGAGCCATGGAACGAAACCGGATTTTGGTATAGGCGACATAGGAGGCTGCCATTCAATGAGTTATGATGTAAAGATGTAGGCCTACATAGGCTATAGAGCGAATGTTCTAACTAAGCATCTGTTATGCGTTAGATAGAGGACATAAAATGTAGGGCGAGTTGAATAAACGACTGACGTGGATCTCGACCGGTTAAAGTTTTTGCTACTTTCACGAGGACACCCTTGAGATCTTTAACCCACAGACGTCTCAGTGAGTAAGTAAGTAGGGTCTCTGACAGCTGCTTTTCGTGTTCTGATTCTTAAGCAGATCTTTTTCCTACAGTCGACTCGCGATGAAGGAGACGACTAGACTTTCCTTAAGGCGGACGGACCTTTTTTTAAGAAGGTGACTTAAAGAAGGCAACTTCTATAAAGGCTCTTCCAGTATAGAAGATGACTTGAATTTCTTTAAAGGCATCTTAGTTTAAGAAAACGAATTTCGCAATTATAGAAAACAAGCTTTTTAAAGAAGAAGACTTTTTTTTAAACTTCAACGATAAGAGTGTAATAAAAGCGACTGCGAAACAAATGGAGCTAGTCGTTAAAGTTTAAAGTAGACGGATTTTTCTGAAAATAAAGCGACTTTTCTTAAAGAATAGAGACTTTCTTTAAAGAATAGAGACTTTCCTTAAAGAAGAGACACTTTCTTTGAAGAAGAGACACTTTCCTTAAAAGCCGACGTTCCTTAAATAGCATCACTTGAAAAGCTGACGAACTTACCGATCCGATGCCAACGAGAACCCTGAGGATGATGAGAAGAACGAAGCTGAGTCTGGCTGCGAGTGGCGTCAGTAGCGTTGCTACGGACGATAGTCCTAGAAAGCCGAACAGAACCCACTTTCCACCAAACTGCTCAGCCAGAAGACCACCCGGAATCTGAGAGACCATGTAGCCGTAGAAAAATGAGCCGAGAATGTGCCCTGAAGGCTCTTCTCCCACACAAATGGACCACCTTCGGAATGAAACGATAACTAAGATCAAGACAGTGCTCAATAAAGAATAAAGATATGAGCTGAATTATGATTTATTGGTTAATATTGCTTATCTGTGTCAGCGTTAAGGAGCGTGGGAATGAAGAGTCGGTGATGTTTTGTATCGTCTGGGCGTACATGGCTGGCAGTGGCACGCGTCTGTTCGTCGCAGGCTGTGATTGTGTGGTGTGTGCAGTGCACAGTCGATAGGTCAGTCCAACAACACATTCGGTTGAAACGGATTTAGAACACGTCGCTGTGGTCGTCGTCGTTGTCATCATCATCATCATTGTTATCAGCATCAGCATCAGCATCAGCATCAGCATCACCATCAGCATCATCATCATCTCATCACCATCACCATCACCATCACCATCATCATCATCATCATCATCATCATCATCATCATCATACTTATAGGCCTAGTTCCCTTTAAGTACCTAACAAAGCAATTATTGATAGCTTACTTCACGTTAGAAGCATAAATCAGTACAACTTGTCTGCATAGTCCATGGTCTATTGCGAATTACAGTGATGGTCTATCGTGCAGCATGGTGGTCTCTTTGTGCAGTGTTTCCACCAACAGTATTATTAATATTATTATGATTAGCTATTACGATTATTATTCTTAATTGTAAGTTCTGTCGCGCCGTTGTCTAATGCGTCAACCGATGGCAAACAAAAACCAAGCCGTAATCAGATCAGTAGGCCTATAAAAAAATCGGTTTACAAAAACAGAGAGGTGATTACCCTAGCCTAGGGTGAATAAGCCATTGGAATATGGTAAGACTGTTGGATGACTACAATCACGAAAACTACACATGAAACTCATCTTACAGATTATTGTTAAGCTGTCTTGTTTACAGAACATTTATTTATTCAATTACCCATCGGCATCCAGA